>JAECUM010090542.1:0-85055 GCA_016617855.1 Megalonaias nervosa | reverse complement strand
GGCAGACTTCCGTGATATGTTTAATCAGTCAGCAATCCCTTGTAAAAATGGATATAAAATTAGTTCTAAAATCTGTTTTTGGATTATGATATTAAAGAATGCTAAAATACCATATCAATAAAAACGAATATGGCAGACAAAATTTGTTCTTTGTTCATTTAGTTACAACTTACTTTATACATCTTCCGTACAAGTCGAGTCCAACTGCAACCAACATAGACTCTGATCTGCAGTCGCCTTATATGCCGGAATATCAGGGTCTATTTTGTTCTGCTGATTACTCCTAACAAACAAAATAGACCCAGTTCTGCCTGGCCATTATGCGACGGCAGATCTGCATTAGTGACATTAAAAACACTCACGTCTGTCAACACTTCATACTGCAATTTGATATAAGTTTTACGACATTATAATCAAACTCGAGTCGCACGTATAAATATGGTATTTACATCGAAAATATAACAGGAAATTAATGAAACTGACAACATTTTAATCGTTAAATCGTCATTTTCACTTAGAGAGAAGTTATTCACTTCAGCCCTTTGCTTATTCACTTTAATACTCTGTATACATCCTGTTAATATACCTAATTTATCAAAATATGTCAGACTTTGACATTTGGATAAGCTTTGTAAATTATAATTTTGCACGGATGTATGTCAAGAAATCTACCTGTCAAGTTTTAATGAGGAAGAGGAAATATATTTATGTACAGTTGAAGAGATTACTAATCTATTACCATCAAAAGGTAATAGTAATATGTTATCATCACAAGGTAGTAGTAATCGATTACCATTACAAACTTATCCGCGTGCCAGTTAATTTTAAACGTACAATAACTTTATTGATATGACGTATGCAAAAATGTTCATAATCAATGCAGTAGATAATGTATGTACAATACATTGTTGCACGCATAAATAATGAGGGGATAATCTAAGTTGGATGTATTATACACATATTTACCTAGTTTTTTTACAGGTTAATTTTCATTTTGAATAAATTTTATTTTTAAATAAATGTAATAGCTAATATACAGTTAGTTCCTGCCAATAATAAGGATCAATAGAAATGACGGTTTAAATATATTGATACTGGTTTACCAATACCTTTGACATACAGTGTAAAGCAAACGGAGACCGGTTTCTGGACACGAATAACTCATAAATTTGATATCTGATGTCAATTTTACAAACAACTTATTGTGTTGATCATTTTCTAGAGGAACGGGACTTGATGGTTCTAACAACTACCATAGATTCTGAAATGCCATCGGCAATATTTTTTGATCTGCAATTAATAATACTTCTAAATGACATAAAACTTTTATTTTTTTAGTCGAGGATAAATTACTACTTTTTATGTGTACATGGTTATGCAGATAATTGCTTGAAAATTTATATGCAGGTGCATTTTATTTGAAATGTAGTAATATTCGAATTTTATAATTAAAGTACTTAAAATAATCAACAACACTTGAGAAAATGGTATCGTTTTTATGTATTTTTAATGTAGTAATATACAGACTTTATATTACCCGAGTTAATCAGCAACACCAGGAGAGAAAGAGATATTGTTGTTAATTTCACCTCCATTATTCCAATTAGTACCTCTCTATTACGAATTACTATTTTGCTTTTGTCGCTTATTTCCATTTTAGGACAATAATGATGTTTCGTTGTATAATAATGTCTTTAACATATTTATAATTCTCATGGGATTTTTTACGTTCATAAGTGGTTGATATTGGTTGTTAATTTCTCAGCATTGGACGTTTTTGTGGGTCACTGTGAAGTATAATTGTATCTTTGTGTAACCCTATCGTTGTCATAATTTTGCTTTGTCTTTTCTTCATATTGGAAATCTCACAATAAAGGAAATAAAAATTGATAAATGACTTAAAATATACAGTTCTGTTAATTCGCTTTGTGGTGTTATTCCAGATCTGCACACACATATACACACTGTAACTGATTAAAGATTTTCTTTTTGGACCAGGTACTTTTGAATCAGTCGGTAACAGTAACAAGATTAACTTATAATTATGCCTCGTAATGAAAATCGGATTATATTATTAACAACACTCTATGACATATTTAATAACTTAAGCAAATAGAAAAAAAATGAAGATTATTTTAAATGCTAATTTGTAGTTGTAAGACTAAAACGTGCAAAAATACTTTCGACGGGAATACGATTAGGATATTTCATAAAAACTTCACTCTTTGGCCAGTTAGTTTCCATTTACTAGAAAGTTTACAATGACCTACAATCCCTTAGTTATGATGGTGTCATACCATTTTATATATCTCCTTCAGTATTTTACTAGTCATAACTAATTAAAATTATCCCTTTCATTTTATGGAAAAGATACAAGCAATACAATGGAAAATGTCCGACCGTCAAATTCCAACTAAAAATTAAAAGCTTTCCTCATTTTGGCTACGTTTTATTAATTTTACAAGTGGTAACGTGGAATTGTTTTTGACGTAGCGAAACAAACAAATGAACCAACTTTCCGCACATAATTTTCAACATACTTCTCGCCTTAAACTATTTTGGTTTATGGTTAAACTATATAGTTTACTCTTCCTTATAGATTCATATGTTACAGTTGTAAAGGTTATCAATATTTATCTTGAAAAAGGAATACAAATAAATATCAGAATGATGTTTGCGAAAAAGCAGACTGGCCTTAAAAGAATTTTATTTAAAATCATCAAGGGAAATGACTTAAAAAGATAAACAGAGTTATCAGCACATTAAATGATCAACCACGTCCAAATAGTGCATCTGACTGGCTGAATGTTAGCGAAGAGGTATCAGTAAAATGATTGATAATGCACAATGTAGACCCATTTGAAATCTACCCAACTTTCCCACACCTAAAGTTTGTTAACTATACATCCTTAGTTGTTGTTATTGTTTTCTACAAACAAACAAAAATGATTAAAACAACTGCTATGTAACCTACGTATAAATACAGGTATTCTTTAAGTAATTTCTGGTTATTTATTCAAAACCATATATCAATAACACACAGTGCGTCCAGACAATAGAACTGTTGGAACCAAAATATTAATGGACATGAAACTGAAGTCAATATGAATCGTAAAACTGAGCAATAATCTAGTTTATACCAAGTTTTGAAACATATCGGTAACTGACGAATCACGAACTACACTTTCCTGCCTTCGCTTTTAAGTCAAGTACTGTTATTCAACACACCAGTGGCCTCTCAATCCGGGTTCTGATTTATTACGTAGTAATGTCTGGAGAGCTACGCTTGTGTCCGACCTGGTTGACTGATAGTCAGCCACCTTGGGTAATTTTACTATATACAGTATGTACAAAATCTATGTTAGATATAATTTTCGTGAAATTTTCACCATGAACCAAAATTTACTTAACTAAAGCTTCAAACGAAAATACCATGCTAGTAAGTAAACCTGGTTATCTCTGATTCAGTCAATACATTCGTTAGAGTAAGGAAATAAAATCACCGTATCTAAGAGGCTTTAAAAAAAAATTAACGTTGTATCAATGTTTACGATCTCGAAAGGAATTATTCTTCTTGTAACGCACAGTTAATATTTTTCATTGTACCTATACGATGATAAATAAAGGAAATAAGATGATAAATTAAGGAAATTATAATTGCGTGGAATAATTGCTAGTAAGCTGTTTGTATTAATTTCACATCTCAAGAGATTGAAGATTAAGAACATGGAACTGCTGTAAATAAAAGCGACTTTTATAACGATTGGGTAAATGTTCCTTTTCTTTAATATCAAACAGAATTATGCCGTTCATACATTATATCAATCTGAATGACGTCATTCATCCATATCCACATCACTAATATGTAATATCTTTTTGTTGCGTTTTCTTTCTCTGATAAAATCAGTTCGCCAAGTTGAACAGGAAACTTCATGGAATCATTTTCTTTTCAGGATTTTTTTTCTTCTCCAGAATACATAATTCAAGAAATTTCCCGAATTTGTGAAATCTCACAATCCTTTTCGAGGATTAAAATGGATACCAAAATTTACTTTATTTTTAACTTCTCTACCTTGTACAAACAATTTATCCAAAACAAGTTAACTGGTACTTTGAGACAAAAGCGAACTTTTTGGCATCTTTTATACATGAACAGGGAAACATTCAAAATTGTAAAAAGATTTCTTACCTTTTGCTTCATTTCGTTTCGTTCAGATCTTAGAATTCAAACAAAGCTTTTGCAGTTTTAATCCATCCAGGTCTTAGAATGCAAACAAAGCTTATGCAGTCTTAATCAATGAAAGTTTTAAAATTCAAAGAAAGTTTATGCAGTCTTAATCCAGAGCTTTTTTATTATGGATTGCTGGTGACAATTTAGATTGCGGACTAAAGAGTAATCAATAAGTCGATATAACGTTAGAAACATTTAAATCAAATTTGAGTAGGCAACAACAAGAGGCAATATTGTTCAAGGCCATTTCAACAGCTTTATTTACTGAAATGCACTAACATAATCTGTTTAAGGGAGAGAGGGTTAAAGAATTATTGGAGGTAACGTGAAGTGGTACGAGATATTATGTGATTTATACTTGTCAATGCCAATAGTTCAGCCGGAGAAATGTGCTACTCGACTTCTTTTCTTGAGTCTCTACTGCAAATACTTTACCAAGGGAAAATTTGGTTTTAAAAACAACCAACGTTTTGCCAACTCCAAATAAAAACAAATGCATTATTGATGATGGCATACAAGTTGTAATGGAATGTAAAGCAGCCCTCCCAACCATTCATTTCTCTCGCACCCCACCCACCCCAACAGAATACCCCGTCAAGCTATTGTACCATGTCTTAACGATGAACAACTTTTTGTTTAACTACCAAACTTATCTTCAAGTCATTGGGACAGCAATGGGTACCTAAATGAGACCTCGTATGCCAACATATTTACGAATGGTTAGAGCAGTTACTACTAAAGCAAGCACCCCATAAACCCTTAAGCTGATGCAGATGAATTTATGACGTGGAGAACAAACGGGTAGGAATAAAGAGGCAAATCCAACAAGTTTTTTTATATATTATTTTAATTGCTTTTATTTGCTAATATTTTCCATTCCACTATAAAATTCACATTGGATTCATCAGACAACTCAGACATATTCATGAATCCCTGATCCATATAACAAATTGGAAACATAAAAACTGGTTCATTTTGCAAACCGATCGACTCCCTTCAATACTTCTTACCTAACAGTTGCCATATTAAACACGTAATCAAAAACTTCCGTTCGGTTTATGCATTTGTTTAAATTATATCTGCTCCAACGAAGAGACGCTCATCACAAGAGTCCAGGAACTCAAAGGGCACTTAAAATGTAGAAGGTACAAGAACCAAATTATATTAGGTTATGTATAAGGTTAATACTATAAACCGAAACAGTCTTCTTAGATATAACTTCAAGACTGTCAACAACCGTATACGTTTCGTACGAACATACGACGAAGATGCCATAACGAAAGATAAAATGTCTCGAGACGCTGGTGCATTATTAACAGCTATGCACCTCGAAAAACGGAAGTCTCTAAAGTACGATCTATAGTCGCTTATGGACGAACAACAAAATCTTACACGACTGTAATGATAAACATTGTCTAATGTGCAGAGAGAGAGAGAGAGAGAGAGAGAGAGAGAGAGAGAGAGAGAGAGACCAAACAAGGCGGAAAGTGCAAACTCTATATTCTATATGAGACTGCTTGATAACATGAACTGAACTTTTAAGTACGAATAAATAATAGCCTCATACAAGTTATAGAATTTTTTAACACACACACACACACACACACACACACACACATATATATATACATATATATATATATATATATATATATATATATATATATATATCCATCCGCTGGCCCGCACTCATAATGATTCACCAAATTATTTAAATGAACTGATACCCACTTTGGTGGGAGAAACGACAAAATACAATTTACGTAATCGAAAACTATTCTTATATATTCTTTACGTATCTCTCTTCTATTCTTATATGGAACACCCTATTTGAAAATGTCAAATCAGAAGACGATTTTTTAATATTTAAAAAGTATAATACACCGCTAAACAATAGCGTTCCTTCTCATTATATTTCTGGCGATCGCAAAAACATATTCTGTTATTCATATTAGGATCAGAAACCAATGTAACGACCTCAGAAAAGATGAGTACGACAATCACCTGATAGACAATCCCTTATACAACTGTGGCGTAAAGGCAGAAAGTGCATGTTATATTTAATATGCACTCAATACTTATTCAAAGGCAAAATCTAATACTTAGTCCTAACGAAATGCTCGTCCCTCATTCTACACGCACACCTTTCGTTTAGCACACCTGAACTTTATGCGAAGCAAACTTTGGGCTTTTTAATTAATATTTCTCCGTTTGATTCTAAATACGAAAGCTATTATTAATATTACTCTTCATCAGACTTATAATGGTGATTTTGGTGCATTACATACCAAATGCAATTCCATCAGAAGTTTTGTAACATCATCGTTTACTTGCCTTGGATATCTCTCCTCCTTTTTTCGTTTTCTTCGAGCTGTATGCTATAACTATCAGCACACCTAGTTTGTTGTTTTCTTTCCCTTGAATTTATGCCACCTGTCATGTTTGATTAATTGGTATGTTTTGAAGTTTTATAGGGAAGGGCTCATCTAAAATTGTGAGAACTTGTAGCTCGACACATTTTGCATAATTTAACAAATAAATTAAGTTTAAACCATATATATATGTATATATATATATATATATATATATATATATATATATATATATATATATATATATATATATATATATATATATATATATATATATATAAAATCAGCCCACTACAGTACTAAAATCACGGAATGTTCCAGCTGAAAAGAGCTATTCCAGATTATTAACAAGCTAATGCCAAGGAACAAATGTACACCACTTCCAACTACCTTCTCTCCAGTCGACTTTCCGGACCTGTTTGCAAATTTTTTTCCGTGACAAACTATTAGAGATAAGCTTGACAACACAATTTTAATTGACTCGTCCTCACCATACAGTTGCGATACAGAATTTAAGCGGCAACCGTTAGCAGCATTTGAACCTGTCTTTATGGATTTGGTATGTACAATCGTGATGAAGAATGCACCAAAGTCATGTGAACTTGATCCGATTCCGACATCACTGCTGCTTGAGTGCTTAGATCCAATATTGCCTTCACTAACTGATGTTATTAATACCTCTCTTTCATCCGGGGAATTCCTATCATTTTTCAAAACTGCCATTGTAAAGCCTCTGCTGAAGAAACCAACACTCCACCATAACGATTTAAAGAACTACCGCCCAGTTTCGAATCTCCCATTCATGTCAAAAATATCAGAAAAAGTTGTTCTATCCCAGCTGGTATCTCATCTGAATTCAAACAGTCTTTTTAGCAATATGAAGTCTGCATATCGCCCTTGCCACAGTACTGAAACTACTCTTCTGAATGTAGTTAATGAACTTCTCTCTGCTTTGGATAGCAGAAAGGTTACAGTCCTCACTCTCCTTGACTTGTCTGCAGCATTTGACACAATAGACCATGATATATTACTTCACCTTCTCCAACATGTATTTGGCATTCACGATACAGCCTTAATATGGTTCAGGTCCTACTTGGTCAACAGGACGCAAATTGTGTTCGCAAATGGAAAACACTTCAGCCCAGTTGATCTATGTTGTGGTGTTCCACAGGGGTCTATTGTTGGATCTGTTCTCTTCATTCTATACACTCAGCCACTTTCAAGTGTCATAGATCATCATCCAGTGTCTCACCAATTGTACGCTGATGACGCCCAAATATACAAATCTAGCCACACAACTGAAGTTGAAGCTACCATCCGAGGTGTAGAGAGGTGCATTTCCGATGTGAAATCATGGATGACATGTAACAGCTGCAAATGAATGATGATAAAACTGAAGCCATTCTGATTACAACACAAAGACTTTCTCTTTCACATCCTTTACCTCAAACAATAAATATCAGCAACACCAACATCAAATTCACATAGTCAGTACGAAACCTAGGTGTTACTCTCGACAGTACTCTCTCATTGCACCAACATGTCATGAACATATGCAAGGCTGCATATCTTGAGCTGAGATGTGTAACGTTGCCCCTCTTAGTAAAGAGGGTTGGTTAATTAGATTTGACAGTCGTTATCTAGAGGATGACCTCCCTCGATTTTATTGCCCGGTGTGAGTGAATAGATAGAACATCAACAGAGAACTGAGCAAGACTATTGAGAAGAAATAATACAATACGGGCCCCCTTTAGACAAGAAAATAAAACATGTAATCAATAACAAAAAAAAACCAAAAACAAAAAAAAAAAAAAAACCTAATAGTGTCAGGTTTAACTCAAACAATTTTACGTTAACAGAATTTCAAAAGCAGTGTTCGAATTTGGATTCGTTCATCATGGTAACGAGTGGTGAAAAGAGAACAATTTCCACGCCTGATTTTTATCACCTAGCGTCGCTTCCTATCTTTGTCTCCGGTATCACACATCTTCCACCTTCACGTGTAGACGTTGATCTTCCTTGATCTTTCTATTCTGAACGCTTCGTCTCTTTCCGGACTTCCGTCTTCGGACTGTCTGCGTCTGTTCCCGGTCGCTGTTTCCTTGAATGACAAGATTACCACTAAATCTCTATATGTAACATCTTCTATGCGTATATAAAATTCTCTCACTTTCGTTACTCAGTGAGCATAAACGAGCTATCCAAACACTGCATAAATTCTGACATAATGTGCCCTTAACGATTAATGGTCCTTACAAATTTAGACTGTATTTCTAGTAAGGTACAATCGTTATCTCTAGCAACAAACTCCCCTGTAATATACATCCAAGTCTGACCTAATTCGATAGATCATCACTCTCGCTTCCAGCGGCTGACCATAAATTAGCACGTGAGCGGTGTATCTAACATTCCCGTATCTCTCTGCATACGCCACCACATGACTCATTAGACATCCTACCTAGTCAGTTCCACTCAATAAGATACATGTTCGATTACGATTGCATAAGATTCCATAACTTCTAGCTCATAGCAATCCCTAACCTACAAGATTATTTAAGCATTACAAAATCATATATAAACATGCAATTATCGTTAACTCACAATAATCTGTATCATCCTAACAGACAAAGGAAATTAATTCATACAACCCTACGAAATCCTACACATCTGAAAATTTGGATCGCATGCAATCAGTCAATTCTATCAATGAACAAGTAACTGTAACATTAAAGAAATAAATTGCATAACATCTCTAACATATCAACAGATTTCCATGAAATCGAATAAACGATACATAGTATGAATCCTAGTCATATCAAATACATTTGCATAAACAAAACAAATAAAATAAAAAAATTGCATGAAAATTAAAATTGCGTACCTTAATGTTGTTCTTTTCAGAAATTGTGCGTCCTAGCACTAAAGCCTGTCTTTTCTTACAAGACAGCCACCTGGTTCCTTTTACTTGTTTAACGAGGAAAGCACCATTCTTTAGTTTTTTTCCCCGGAGTCAATCTTGTCCCTCTCGCAGGAAATCTCGACTAAAGAATTTCGACCAAGGTCGTCACTTTAAATCTGCATTACTTCTAAGGTGTACGCCTTAATTTAAACTGACCAATCGTAATCAGCGGTTCCTAACTTTTCCCCAAGATAATTATTACTTTCGTCAGCTTTTGACGGCCTAAAATCTGAGAAATACGATGCATATCAACATCCCTTTGAAAATGACTATTTGACATGGGATTCAACTCAAATGGTTATGGTCGGTAACTGTAATGTTTACTTTCTCAGGACAGCGTTGCGATGCCCGGGTCAATTCTCAATGAGCCGTAGATGCTGACCTTTCAAGTTTAACACTGACATGAAGAAATGGTCGAAGTGACCCTTCACAAAGACCTTGCTGGCTTGACTGTAATAAAATTTGAATGCACAATGAATTCAATTTTAAGGTTCCATACTTATTCAAAATTCGACACATTACAAGATGTATCAGCTCCATTCGCAAGTATCTTTCAGTTGATGCCACTAAAACACTTGTGTGTTCCTTAGTACTTTCAAGACTAGACTATTGTAACTCAATTCTGTCTGGTTCGTCTCAATATCTACTCCAGAAACTTCAAAAAGTTCAAAACACAGCTTCTCGGATCATCCTTAGAGTACCACGATCAGAGCACGCCTCCCCCCTGCTCTGTACCAGACACTGGCTATCCATTCGATTCAGGATTAAACACAAAATTTGCTCTCTGTGCCACGTTTCACTGACGGGCTCCAGTCCAACATACTTATCCGACTTCACCCATGTGTACACACCAGCACGATACTTACGCTCCTCTTCTGACACTCGTATTCTCATTATTCCCACTATGAAAATGAAGGCATATGGACAACGTTTTTTTTTGCATACAAGGGCCCAGCAACGTGGAACGAATTGCCCACTGAACTTAGGCACAAAGACACAGTAATCTCATTCAAAAGCGCTCTTAAAATTCACCTATTTCAACTGCAAGAACAGACTTAAAGACCTAATAATGTTTCCTTACCTTAATATTTTCAGCATGTTTTCTGTTTTCTAATTTCATGGTGTTTGTTTTTATTTCTGTAATCATATCATTATATATGTTTTTTAAGTGTTGTCAAATGTTGTAAAGCGCTTAGAGCTTCTAAAGATTATGCGCTATACAAAGTCCTCATTATTATTATTATTACATTTAACTGGGAGGCTTATAATGCTTTGTGTGCATACCATGTTTTCACTGTTATCTTTTTATAACATAAGAGGAACACTGTATATTCTAGAAACAGATTTTATCTTTCACTAACATTTGTTATTAATTTAAACTTTTTATTAAAAACCAATATTATTTGATTTAAAGGACGCCCAAATAATAATGTAAAATCAAGCTGAGATCAGATTGAATCAAGCGTAAGCAGAGAGAGAGAGAGAGAGATAGAGTTGTTGTTGTTGTCATAATGTTTAACGCCATTTTCAGCACAAGATAGGCTATACATGGCGGCAAGTATAAATGGTGGAGGAAGAACCGGGGACAACCCCGGAAAGAACCACCGACCCACGAGAAACTACTGGCAAGTTTTCTCACGTACCCACTTTGGCGGAGCCTGAGACTCGAACCCACGCAGACAGAGGTGAGATGGCTGTGATCCGTAACGGTGAGCGTTCTAGATCACTCGGCCACTCGGGGGTCCCGAGAGAGAGAGAGAGAGAGAGAGAGAGAGAGAGAGAGAGAGAGAGAGAGAAATGTATAATTGGTTTAAGGTCAGAATCTCTAAGAGCTCGTGGATTAGGGCAATAGTAGTTGGTAATACCTATTATTTTGTAGAATGTGTTCTACTCGCAATAGCTAGTGATGCACCGTTGATATTTGCTTTCAAATAATAAAATGTTGAATCGAAACTAAAGTTAAACCAATTCAACTCTTTTTCTTACACTTGCACACACACACACACCCATCCCACACTTCGGTTAATGATTAATAGTACTATATGAAACAGTTATTTACATGTGCCTGAATCAATGTCCCCCCTTGTCGCCATTTCAGATGCCGTGCTTGATGCACGATATTTCTGTAATTTTGTTTATTTTTGTTCGATAGTTTACCAATTTTTCATCTTTTTAGCTTCAAAACAAGGCATTGTTATCCACATGTACCAAAGCAGATATCGATCTGATACATACATACATACATACATACATACATAGAGAAGTTTATTTATTGTGTTTGAACGTCAAGTTACGACTGCAAAGACTGGCTCATAGGGCAATTTTATTTTACTAAGGGACAAAAATTTACTAAACTACATGGAAGAACTCTATTTGAGTTATTTTCACTTTGCCCTACTATGCTCAAGTTGTACCGGTTTATGGATTGAATAAATATCTATGTTTGCAAGCAAGATTTTAATTTTCAAATGTATTTTTTTTTCCTCTGGTTATAACTTTTCATTTGCACAGATCTTATAAAACAAAAGGTAGGGTTGTACTGTTCTTTACTGTAAAACTAAATAGGTTTGTAAGATCAGCGAAAAAGAAGGGTTGTACTCTTCTTTACAACACAGCGAATTAGAGCAAGGTATACCATGTCGTTAATCTGCGACATAAGGATCGCATTAAGTCGCGTTCCTGGAATGATCAAACAAATCATAATTATAACTTGAATGATGGCTTGTTGACAATAAAGTTCAACTTTTTAGAGATGTTTACGCATGAACATGAAGTACAAGATGTATGGTTATGTCAATTCAAAGCATTTTCTCAACCACTTAGTATGTGGGACACACAAAGAGGATTTGACGAATATCAAGTTCCATTTCAATGTCAACTTTAGATGATATACAACGCGCACGAGACAGCCTAATTTACACTTGTACGTTACATGGCATTATTTTAGCTGCAGAAGTGAATTCCGTTGAGTTTTTTTCTTACAAACCTATTTATTTTCACATAAATATTTTAGTTAACGTTTCAAAAATGCCAAACGTTTTTCACTGAATGTTTATGTATCATCGTTGTGCATTTTTCAAAAAAATTATATCACATGTACATTGCATGTTTTAATTTTGTGTTTGACAGATAGTGACGCCATTCACACTATGCAGTCCGATAATTTCAAAATTTCTTACGGCGAACATGATAAAACGTAGCAATGGGCCGCCATTTTGTTACTTTTAAAATGAGACCTCTAACTTCCTTTAACTTTCCCAGTTTGCTTCCGGCTGGAAAGATGTATTCAGATAACAAAATATAGTACCATTCTTTGTACCGGAAAGCGTATCTGGAGTTACTATAGTCGTAATCGATGGCGGACAGATAATCTAGTGAAGAAGAAATGCATAAAAAATGACTAAATACGTTTTCAAACATTGTTTCTATTTTTAATTCCACCGCCAGGCAGCATACTTGTTGTCGTATTAAAATATACAAGCCTTTAACTGTATTTCAACAATGTTAAGGCATAACATGCCGATTTATACATGAGGTGTAACCTTTTATGATAAAACGCACTGTCAGCACAATTTTCGAAGGAAAAAACAAGATTGCAAGACATTCCCTTAATTATAAAACGTACAGTCACAAATTTTAAGAAAATATAAAAGAGTAGGCAAGCGTATATCTCGTTTACAGTTGTTATTCTTCCTTTTGGAACTGATACTGTTATCCTAAGTTGTTTATTAAATGGATGTGTTTATCTTATAATATTTACATACCTTGTCCTGGTATCTCAGTGATCTAGACTTTTTAAGAAAAAAAAAAATAACCCCACGAGCAGTATACACATATTCTTCAGCTCAGCCCAAGACTTGAAGGCAATAAAAAAAATCTGTTAATTATATTGTTATGACAACTTGAAGGAGATAAGAGACTGGGAACGGACCTTTCATTGTGTTGTTATGATTACTTGAAGGTGATAAGAGACTGGTAAAGGACCACTCATTTTGTATTGTCATGATGACTTGAAGACCATAAAAGATGGTAATGAACGTTCACTGTGTTGTCTTGATAACTTGAAAGCGATAAAAGATGGTAACAAACCGTTCATTATGTTGTTATAACAACTTGAAGGAGATAAGAGACTGGTAAAGGACCGTTCATTATGCTGTTATGAAAACTCAGCTTGGAGGCGATAAAAGCTGGTAAAGGACCGCTCATTGTGTTATTATGATAACTTAAAGGCGATAAAAGATGGTAAAGAACCGTTCATGATATTGTTATGATAACTTGAAGGCAATAAGAAACTGGTAAATGACCTTTCGTTATGCTGTTATGATAACTTGAAGGTGATACAAGATGGTAAAGAACCGTGCATTATGTTATGATAACTTGAAGGCGATAAGAAACTGGTAAAGGACCGTTTATTATGTTGTTACGATAACTTGAATGTGATAAAAAGTTGCAAATGACAGTTAATTACGTTGTTCGTATCGTATGAATGATGATGCAACCTATACGTTGTCTTATGTCAAGACATTGTATATATCTTCGAATTACAACCACTTTTATAGAAATGTTTCACTGTTTATCGTCTGTTTGAACAACAACAGTTAGTGGTGTTAGTGGTGGTGGGTATGTTTTGTTTCTATGTCATCAATATTTATGGAGTATTTTCCGGGGCAAATTTACTATCCTGGTTCTTTTCAGACAACAATATTATGGACGATAGTGGTGTGCTTGATGGATCTATTACTGAAGTGGAAGTGGTGTAGGAACCGTCTACATCTTCATAGCGTATATCCTCACACAAGAACGCCGTCTGTTTGAAATTGGTTCCTTCAGAAAGGTGTTTCATCGAAACAAGGATATGCTTGAGTGTGATCATACTAGCTTTCAGTGTAGATAATCGCAAACTGAACTTTAAAATTCAATAAGTACCGTTTCATGTCATGTTATCAATATTTCAATTCTTTTGTAAACTATGCTGTCATTCGGTATAGATACAGTGAATTTTGTACCATTTAAATTACAACACCGAACAATGATTTGGCAGCAGTAGCATGCATAACGATTTCATGTGTCTTGTTTATTTCAGTTCGTCCGTATGTTCCAACTGTTGTATTGTCAAGCTTGTACCTGTTATCTCCGTGCATAGGCCAGTTACAACAGAGTTGTGTAATTCTGGTTTGTTTTCTTCAATTGCTATTCGATCATTATAAATGGCTTTTATCCAACTCAGCTTTGTGCAGACCATGCTCTGTGCGTTTGCCGTGGGCAAGCGTTGCCGTTGTGCTGTGTCCATTAACTAAAACATTACATATTATTGCGAAAAATATGGTTGATGATGAGGGTTTTCTGAAAGGAAAATAATGAAAAGCCTTATATGAATCACAAGATTCATTTTGGAAACAAAACCTGTGATTATCGACACCGTAAATCTCGCAAATAGAATTAGTAAAACCACATCGGAGTTTGCTGAAACCGAAGGCAGAGAATGTGTTGGCTTGAGGAACGTTTCATTAGAGTTTATAGAAGAGTTCAAAGAATACATAAAGAAATGGATTTTACATCAATCAAACACAATACCAGTTGATTAGAAACTACTTCAAAATCAAAAACACACCACTTCATTAAACTAGATTGAGACAAAAGAGCAGAAAAAGAAACACGTTTTACATCGATCAAACATAATACCAGTTAATAAGAAATAACTTCAAATCAAAGACACACCACTCTCTTAAAAGAACGACGTAATTTATAGTTAATAAAAGAAACAGTAATTTAGTACAAATTTCTGGGAAAGGAGACATTAAAGCAAAGTATGCACCAATCCCTACAGCAGATAATCTTTTTTCCTCAGGTTAGAGTGGATAGGACAAGGGAAAAAGGAACGTTTGATCAGCAGATAAGACAAGCAGGGGCTTCATCAAATGGTTAGGACGGAAAATACAAAGTGAAAAACTTACATCAGAAGTGAAGAGATTGTTCACTATACAAGAGGAAAACGAATTCAATGTTTAAGTTGTCAAATCGAAAATAGAATTTAAGAAAATTGATGTAAATGTATGAAAAAAAAAAAGGATTTAAAAAAAAAACAAACATAGAATCAGACCAAAAAACCCACCACTTTATTACAAGAACGGGCGGAAAGCGTTGCAAGTAAAACGCCGCAACATAGTTGGACAGGGTTTTCCGAGAAAATATTGAAAATATAAATAAAACAGCAGGAAAATTGCCATTTGATAAACGACTGAAAAGATTATACAAAGGTGTACACATCGCTTATATAGCGACAACGATAGCAACAATTATTCCAATAATTGCTCGGTCCATTATTATTATTATTATTATTATTATTATTTTTAAAGAAGACAATAAATAATAGTGCAAACTGCTCTTAAATTATACTAATTCAATGATGTATACAATGTATTGATACAAGACAATATGCAAGCGACATCATTAATACCACGAGAAACTAATTAGTAGATGTATACGGTGTACTGATACAAGACAATATGCAAGCTACATCATTAATACAAGGTTAATTAATTCAACGGTCCTCTACATGTTTTTGTCACTGCTAGTCGCAGTGACAAAAAGATTATTCACAGATGGATGAAAACCAAAATTTGGACAGCTTGTGGAGTTGATTACTTACATACTCAAGGTCAGTGAGATACCACTGCAAGGCGTGCAAATATTCTATAACAAACGTATTAACAAACAATTTAGGGTAACAATATGTTGCAGAAATAGAACGACAACAACAACTAACAGCAACAGTAAATGAAGAACGTGTTTGACCAGTCTTTATGATTTTCTTAAATTTTGGAACTGTACGTTTTATCGTTTCGAAAGTGTATTTATCCGAATTATATCAATAAAAAGAATGTGGCGACTGTACGTTTTATCAATATATGGTGTAGAAATCTGTATGCTTCAACTATGTTGAAATACAGAACCAGGTTTATATACTTCAACAGGACAACGAATATGATTTCTTGCGGTACAATCAGAAATAGAAAGAAAATTTTCGAAACATCTCGAGTCTTGCATTTCCTCATGTCCAGGCGATCAAGGCAAAGGTCTATCGATGCTATCTACCATCGATTACGACCACAGTAATATCAAATACATTTTCTATTTTCGTTTACTCATTTAGTAGCGGGTGTTGTATTATCGACTTCTTAACATGCTGACTTGTTCATTTATGCTTTTGTCACTTCTTGTTTCGATTCTGTATCACATGCCGACCAAGTACATAAAATGCAAGAAACTTAAGGCAAGAGAAGCGTTATATATATAATTCTCTTGGATGTGTATATAAGGAGAGAACTGAGCAATCAGATGCATTCCTATCTGGGATTCATTCCTATTTCGGGTTCTTATTTCATATGATGTAATCAGTCTGCAGACGTCTTTATGTTGTGCTCAAATAATTTGAAAGAAGACATTTATTATTATTATTCATTGGAATTACAAAGTGCTCATTAGACTAGAATATTATTTTGGAACTACTGTGAATAACACAAAGGAATTCTGGACAATGCCATTGTGATACGTACATTCTATGATGTGAAATTTATTTGGAACAGTCGATTCTTTTCGACCTGAATAGACCTTTTGTTGTTTATTTTGGAGTCAATTCATAAAAAAAATATTTGTAACGTTTTAAAAAACTTACTGGTTTTGCTTTTTCTGTTGCTTAGTTTATGACCATAGAGTCGTAACAGAAAATGCACACAAGACTTTTCTATTATTTATCAAATGTACTTCACCTGTGCGCTACTTGGTCGGAAGAAGTCTGGAGATTAGGAGAACAGGTTATCGTTATCATGAGGAATCCAGCCGTTATTCCTAACACCAACCTTATTTCGTAAATAACAAGTCACATTTTTCTTCATGTGAACAAAAAGTTCTTTCCAGGAATGACTGTTGTAAGCTTTAAAGAATGGCAGTTTCATCTGAATCGACATTCAAGTTTTCTGTATCTTCATCTGTGAAATAAATGGCAATTTGTGAGAAGAAAACATTGCAAGTTTAAAAGTCAGATTTACCGTATGGAAAAGACGGCTGAATAATTTAGAGACTGTCTGGTATTGGTTCATATGCTCTGTGTTTCGAAATGTTGGGAGTTACGCACATTTCACCAAGAGTAAATGTTATTTTCCTCACTGAACACTTTTCCTTTTTTCAACGTGTCAAACAACTTCAGTGAAAAGGTGCTAAGAATACACTTTGGTCAAAAAGATTTCTCTTGTAAACGTCTCTGATGGGTTGACACTCTTCTGTTTATCGTCTGTATTAAATGTTCTGGAAAACATTGATATTTTCTGGGAATGTCGTAGAAAATCTTCTTCTTCAATCAGTTGGTCCTATGCCCTGTTCTTTCTATGTTTTGGTTTATGTTACTCCCAGCCATCACTAATGGCCGTTTTGTAGTTCTTTTTCGTTTACGTTAGGTATCTGTTTATGTTTCATTAAATTGTCCTCCAGAGAAATCTCTCAATATATTCCATAACTGAGACAGATGTAGGCAGTGCCATAGGGTCTGTCGTATTTCCTATCCGTGTTACACGTTTTTTTTGCTGTAGACAGTTCTTGTGTTTGCTATATACCCTATATACAACCATCAGGTCAGAAGTGTCTGGTTGCCGTCTGGTCGCGGTTTAAGCGACTGGTAGACGCGTAGACGTTTTATTTTCAATGCAGTATTGTCGGTTTCTCTTTATAAGATTAAACCGTTTCTCGTCCAGTCTAAGAAAGAAATATCCGGGAAAAATACCTAGTGAAGAGGATATTGCCACCCTCTTATCTTTTGTATTTGTCAGTTGACGCTTCTGGAAGTACTAAACATTAGTGGGAGGTCCAATCACATATACCCTGTCAAAAGACAGTGAAATTAATATAAGATAAATATATTAAAATCCTGTGAATGGTACACACATGTAATATTAAAGATAAGGTCAAAATACACAATAAACTGCTTTAAATATCAGGCCAAAATGCTTTATAAACAATATTCCCTCAAACAATCGAAGATTTTCTCTGGTTGAACATTTTCATAAAGTTTTTTCATTCAGTGCACATCAAATGTTTTTGGCACACTGGATAGAAAGTAGACGCACTCAGCAAGAATGTATTCAACTGTCAGTGGACACTTGCAGGATAGTCAATGTCCATCCTTCAGGAGGTATGCATGAATCTGGTATTTGTGTCCAATATATGATAAGTACAATACCACCTCAACTCTGCAATTTGTTCTATCTGAGCAATGCCTCTCCAATGTTTGGTTTGATGTTGTAAAGCTTGTTTGTTTAATTTTCATTCCACATTTTTTTTGGTAACATGCTGATTTGTATAATATTTGACACAGTACATGCATTTGAAATCTTCCAGTCAAAACTGTTGACTGCATGGCAATTATAGCTGCTTCATGAGCCATTCTCTTATTCCTCAGAATGAATATGACTAGGAAATCAACAGCACAAAATACTTTTTTTCACACTACATGAGCAAAATCATGTTTCTGTTAGATCTGGGATATTAACAAGTTGTCAAGATTTAATGTTTTGTGAGGCTTTCAGTGCCGAAAGTGAATCCAGTAAGGAGATGAAATTTTATATTTTGAAAGGTTTCATTATAGTTGAGACATTTTACTATGGCTGTAATTTCTGTTTTAAAACTTGAGGCCTTATCTGATAACTGGTTTGAAATAGTGCCAGAAACTGTTGTAATGACAACCTCAACCATGTCTCCATCTTTTATGACTGCTTTCATTAAATTTACACTGAAAAATGAGAGGAACTTGTGAGGACTTTTTTGAACTGGCAAAGATTAAATGTAATTTTGGAGGTTTTGAAGAACCAATTTTTTTTAAAATATAAGATAAAGTGCCTCGGCATAGAGGCTTTCTAAATAAGAGGTTCTAATTGCTCCCAGATAAAATCCATGTCACTGACTGTCCATCAGATTTAGCATTAGCCTGTAACTTTGACAAAAGTCAAAGTCTGACTGTACATGTATCAGATTGAATATCAGTAGGTAGGATTTACAAAAGTCCAAGTCTCTGATTGTATCAGATTGAATATCGGTAGGTAAGATTTGCAAAAGTCCAAGTCTCTGACTGTATCAGATTGAATATCGGTAGGTAAGATTTGCAAAATCCAAGTCTCTGACTGTGTATCAGATTGAGCATTGGCAGGTAAGATTTACAAGCTTATGAATACATAATTGAGTCTTAGTCAGATTTTGATGCTACTGAAGTCCTGTCATAAAAATATATGCATAGTAAAGATTTAATTATGTAAATACAAACTAGTACAGGTAATGTTTTTTTTTTTTAAAAAATTGAGAAATAAATCACCATTTTTCCCTGTAGTGATGCAGTTTGTCAGTGAATTGCCTAATATGTCAGAGAATGAATGACACAAACATGGTAAGTAACAATTCTACAATTGGCATTGTATCTAAGTAATTCATTTGGGGGCAGTGGGTATATATTTAATTCTGTGAGTGAAATAATTGATAATGTGATCAAACATTTGTTAAAATTAATTTCATTTTGATTGTAAAAGCAACAAAATAGAGGCACCCTTTAATTACTATTTGCTACACTTTCATGGAAATAAATTTTTCAAATCCAAATCCTATTCTATGTTTCGTAACAAATACTACTTGTTTATTACAAAAGCCAGGTTCTTTAATACAAGTGTGTGTGTGTGTGTGTGTGTGTAAACACTATCTCATAACAAAATTATCAATAAATAACTTTAATTAAAAAATATTCTAGGTATTTGATAACCACAAATATTTAATATCTTAAAATTAACTTAAAGGTGTAAAATTTCAAATCTACATGTGTGAACTCGATTTTTAAATATTAAGCATGTGTATATTTACTGTATGAATTTGCTTCAAAAATGTATTATCAATTGAATGATGTATTTGTACAGTATGTCCTCATATTTTCTAACAGACAATTTCTTTTCAATTTCTGTACAATTTCAGCATATTACCTACAGAAGCATGCACACACAATGAACAATTTCATATTTCTAAATTATTCAAATGTTTATATTCAATAATGAAGAATTTACTGGATGCAGTACTTCAGCTATTCCATTCTGCTATCCATCCAAGTTTGTGGTCCATGCCAAATATTTATGGTGAATCTCACATTTAGTTTTGGTAAGAATTTGAATATTGTAAGCATAAATCTAATGTCATTAAGAACTCTTGTGTCTTGAGAGGGATGGAGAACATGTACTATGTAATTTTGTCTGATCTTCTTTTCTGCTTAGAAAAGTTCCTAATCTTACAAGTCAATATGGAAAAAAGAGCTGAGTAATGATAAAAGAGGAGACAAATGTTAGACTATATTTCAATCACAGACAAAATTATAAATTTACAAGGACCTGTAGATAGATATACAGATGAATTGATAAATAGATAGATGTATAGATACACTAAAGAAATTATATACATGTATAGGATGAATGATAAACATGTTGGTACCTAAAAAAAAGTCAGGGTGGCCATGTGGTCTGATGTGTTCTCCTTTACACATCACCAACATCTCACCTCTATGTGTGTGGGTTCAAGTCTCAGGCTCTGGGTATGTGAGAAAGCTTGCCAGTAGCTTTACATAGGTCAGTGGTTCTTCCCTGGATTTCTCTGGTTTCTTCCTCCACCAGATATACTGGCTGACATGTATAGCCTATCAATTGCTAAAAATGGCATTAATCCCAAAACAACAACAAACTATAAGGGTCTGATTATTTCAAGTCGTAATCTCATGCAGTACAACAATAATATAAAAACAGCAAAATAATCACAATAATGAATATAAAAGTGCTTACTAGTACATGCAGTTGCTCTCTTGAAGTAAATAATTAGAACAACTATTTATATCAATAAACATTTATTCACTGCAAAAACAAGTAAAAAAATAAAATATAAAAATTAAAATGTCAACAATAAAATTAACATGTTTACAAATGGAAAAAAAAATCAATGTGCAACGAAAAATATTATATTTTATGTGGATTCCTAAAAATGGAATATTTTAAGCAGAACTTCCTTAAGGATAAAATATTTTTAAAAAACCCGAGCTTTTTCATAATTTTTTGAAAGTGTGTGTTAATGCAAACAGTTTAGAAATGTCATGAGCAGCAGAAAAATATCAACTGTAAAACTTTACAAACACATCTAGATCAACTTTATCTTCTGAACTTCGTGTAGTAATAACTAGAGCATTCAGACATTCTAACACATCTAATGTGATCTCTCTCTTTCTCTCTCTCTCTCTCTCTCACATACAAACACATTGAGAGGACACATAATTTCATAATATGTACCATAGAGATTGAAAACAACAAAAAAGTTAGGAAAGTGGCAAGTTTGATTGATTATACATGTGTATTTGATACAGATGCTGACAAACTTTGAAGAAAAGTTAGCAAAGTGGCAAGCTTGACTGATAATATATGTGTCTTTGACACAGATACTGAGAACTATGGTTAAAAAGTTAGCAAACTGGCAATCTTCATTGATAATACAAGTGCATTTAAAATACATACTGAGAACCATGGAATAAAAGTTGGTAAATTGGCAGGTTTGATTGAATATACATGTATATGTTTTATGGTTTACTTTTATATAGAATGGATTGCACACACTGCAATTGTTACTGCCCTTGATTAACTCAGTAAAATGAAAATCTTCTGGAATGCAGTGTTGAATATTTTCAATCAACTACCATATGTATTCACTTATTATCTTGCAAACTGCAAAACTGTCAAGTACATTACAGCATAGACATACATAAAGACTGCCAGCCATGCATACTGGGTGATAACAATAGTCCCAATGCAGTGGCTGAAGGTGACTTACGAGTTTGCCTTCATAGTATATTCTCAAAAATTTTTGTAACACAGCTAGCTTCGATTATTGATTCAAATTAAGCCTCAAATTGGAATGTAAGGAAATACTATACTATATTAATAAAACAATGAAACTGTGTGTATAGAGACAAAATAAAATCAGTTTACACGCCTAAAAACTAATATCAAAACTAAGTGATAAAAGATATTACAATTTCCCTCCCTTTTCTACATCAAAATTCAGATCCAAAATAATTTGGCGATTCTATTTTCCCAGACATCCATGTTACTAAAGCTATGGCACACCACTCTTTCCCCTAGCTTTTTGCAATTTATTTCCAGGAATAGGGTTTCTTACACACTGAAAGTACATCTCTAGAGCTGCAATTCAAAAAGCAGTTTCATTCTCCACAGTCAATTTTATTAATCTGAAGAGAAGATTCTGAATCAGTTTTACTCTCTCTTACAGTATGTGTTGTGACCACTCCGGTGGCCTAGTGATTAGAGCATCTGCCTCGGATGTGGGAGGTTACTGATTTGAACCCCAGCCGAGTCAGACCAAAGACTTATAAAAATGGTACTAACAGCTGCCTTGCTTGGTGCTCAGCATTAAGAGGTTAGTGTTAGGACTGGTTGGCCTGGTGTCAGGATAATGTAATTGGGTGGGACATGATGCTACATCTCCGTAGCATCATGACCCAGTGCTAGACATCGCTATAAATTGCCACACTGCAGACATCGTAGCGATATGACTGCAAAATTGTTAAAGCTATGTTAAAAATCCAAATCAAACACACACACTCCATTATGTGTGGTAATAATGAAGTGATGACATTTTATTTATCTCAGTGTATAAAAGATCAGTTATCATTATATAATGGGAGGTAAGTCTTATTTTATTAAAATATTGGCATAGACAATATTTAAATATTTTGATTCAGGAAACCTTTAAATCCACTATCACCATGCCATATGACTTCAACCAAAATTATGTTTCAGCTGAAAAATGTTAGATATAAGGCACTTCCATTTATTTTACCAATAGCCAGCAATGAAATGAGTTTCACGAATAATAATTCCAATTGCAATTACTAAATTTAACAATTTATGCAATAAAAATGAAGTAGCATGGAGGCGTCTACTAGTATTGTAAAGTAAAACTCCAGAATAAGATCTCAGGGTATTATCAGGGTTTTACAAATTTTATCAAGTCAGGTACCAAGGCAAGCTAATTGATAAATTGGTCTTGCCTTTGGGAGATTTGAGCTTGCCACAAATATGAGAACACAATATCACAGCTTAAGTTAAATCATCAGGTAAAATAAAATATGTTTTAAGGAAATCATGTTCCATTTAAACATACATGGTATCAAGGGAAGGCACTTTTTTAAAAAATGTTTGTCAGGATCTTTACTTAAAGTGTTCATATGAAAATGATACAAAATTCTAAACTGCATCTATGGGTGACTATTCCATATTGGAAAGTTCTTTTCCTGGGCCCATGTCTATTTTACTGGGACAGCTCTTATATAAATTTTACAAATAGAGAACTTTTTTCTCTTATTTTGTACTTTAAAACCATACCACTAATTAAATTTATAATAAATATGTACATAACTAATACACGTAGATGGATATGTAGATGAGAAGGAAGGCTTAAAATAAATATATAGTTAAAAAGCAAAAGAAACACATATACATGTACATGTATGTAGACAGATAAATGGATAGCTAGATAAGGGTTTTGGAAATAACTAAATTTTTAAAAGAGAGAAAGCTGTGTAGGTAAAAGACTGTGAAATGAAAAATTAAAACTGTTTATTTGAAACCAGTTCACAAGAGCTGTTTGTAGAAACTTTGTCAAGTTTCCTTTTTTGTGCCTGGATATGCTGCTATACTAGACTCATCAACTTCATCAATAGTAATGAAAGTTTAAACATTTTTATGATTTATTTTATACTCACCAATGAATGATTTGTTATCAATTATCATCTCAATTATCATCTCAGTTATCATCTCGTCACCTTGAGATTGAAGCCATGCATTAAAACAATCTTTGACAAGCTGACTTTTGAGATAGATTTGAGTACAGTTATTTTTATTATTACCAAAACAAAAAGTATTTATCAGTTTTCTGTAATTATCTAATATAAATAACAGATGATAAACACTGCTTGGGAGTGCTAGATCTTTTGGTAGATCAATCATGCTTTGAAGAAATCAAGGTAACTAATTAATGACATACACCTTTTATTTCCAGACAACCTGTCAAAGAAAGTTCATGAGTTATATTATTAACAATTATCACATAATCACCAAGTCACTTTGAAATTTGTAACTTGCATCAAAACAATCTACAACATGCTGATTTGTTAGAGTCCACAAACTCGGCACATACAAAGTTCACAGAAAGCCAGTGACTAGGTTAGAACTTGAAAGTCTGGAAATCCGGTATACACACAGACATTTTGATTAAAATATGTAACTGATAAATTAAAAGATAAATATTTTTTCCTATTTGCCAAAACTTGCTTCAAATAGTAAATATTCACATTATGATTTCTGTGCAACAAAAAGCAAGACTGCCTTGCTATAAAAGAGAAATGACATTTGGACAGGATGTCATTTGAAATAAGCGATCAACAGATGAAATAAACTGGGCAATGTGGTACATATAAATGCTAAATAAAGCTGGTGATACATGTACTGTGGTGAGGTGCCAGTGGGTACAACATGCATAACATAATGCATTATTAACTAAAATTCTCTCTCTCTCTCTCTCTCTCTCTCTCTCTCTCTCTCTCTCTCTCTCTCTCTCAATTTGCAAATCTGATCTTATCCAGGGTGTCAGGTAAAGTGGATTTGTAAATCCCTAACATTACGGTCCCTTCCATCAGTCAGTAACAAACAACATATATCTTTCATAAAATACTTCAGAGAATCACACCTGATGAAAATATTAACCTTAAAATGCAATGTATTTTCCACTGTAATGTGGGAGTTAAAATTTAAGCAGTCATAAATGAAATAACATTTGATTAGCATATAGCTAATATATTCCATTGATACAATATTACAATGCATGTTTGGAATAAAAAAAGTATTTTAAAAGACTAATTATATTGCATTTATCAATAACAAAAAACAATAATAATTCATATAAATATTTACAGGTGTCCACTTTTACCAGCTAATATTCCATACAAATTGTCTATGGAATGAACACATCAAAATGAATCTGAAAACCTGTGTACCTAAAAACAACAAGAGAATCCCAGTATCCTATGTTTACTTAATATGGTAACTTCACACACATCACACAATGTAATGAAATTGTGTCTTGACTAATTTCTCTTTCTAAATGTGAACACATTATTGCACCAGTCTACAAACTTGTAATGTGACATTCAAAACCAATTACTGTAATTTATGTAATTTCTTTTTAATACTCTTCAATTATTCTTAAGAAGATGATTTATGCAAATTCATAATCATTATATTTTGTACATAAATAATCTAATCTAGAGAAGTTGTTTTAGTACTGAAAACTTAATTTCTGTCTAGACTGAAGTCTAATATCAGAAAAATAACATGCTTGAGAAATAAATATTATATGTAAATGATGTATAAAGATAATGTTAACTGAATTTTTTTTTACGACACATTTTGTCTGACATTTGTATATTAAGATAAACTAATACAAGAACCTTGGTCTTTCTGCATACTACAAGAACTTATCAATGGAGCTATGAGGGATTTTTTTCTAGGTCTGTTTTGGGACCAAAAATTTAGTCCCATTCCCAATGCCAAAAAATGTCAATTATGCCCAATCTGAGCATAACAGATTTGCAATAAAAACTTTTAAAAAGTCCATGTCCTGTAGTATAATGACTTCGGGGAAAGTCATTACTGTGATGAGTGCAGCAAGGGATCTAAGGAATCAAAGTAACCTAGACTAAAATCACAGAGTCCATGATGGACTCTAAGATTCTCTCTTGAGTTGCAATAGGATGAAGTTGGTGAAACTAGGGAGAAATTAGTGCAGAAAATGAAAAATGTATAATGATCAGAATAGTCACTTAAACTAAAGTTTATAGACTTTTTATGTCAAATACTGATGAAATACTAGTAAAACTTTATAAATATAGTACAACATTTCTTATTTTTCAAAGCAATAAAATGGCAACCTCAAAAATAGGTTGCAGTTGAAAATCAGCAACAATTTCCAAAGTAGAAGTCCTCTTTTCACTCTGACAGTTTTTTCAAGGATCATGGGTGAATTTTCAGTGTGAATTCTGTAGAAAGCAATATCATTTCTGGCATTTATCATCATTACATTAGCAACTAAACAATATAAAATTTCTTCCTCTAACTTTTCACCTTTCTCTTTGAAGTGAAAATTGACACAAAAGTCTATCCTCTAACTTTTCACCTTTCTCTCTGAAGTGAAAATTGACACAAAAGTTGATGTTTACTTTGATTACTACTTCACTGTATTGAAATAAAAGGGGGTGGGGGAAATTTCATAGAGTTAATGCAAGGTGATGTGAACTTTGCTTTTTTGGACCAATTTATTCGAAATGACATACTTGAGAGCAATATTTACCTGAATTATTTAATTGTACATGAGTATGTTCTTTGTAAAAATTTTATCATTTAACATCATGCAAAATAAATATAAACATTTTCAAATGTGATCTTTTTATGTGCAAAATTTCCCAATTCCATGTACCCTGGATGCCATTTTGAAAATGGTAGAAAAATTCCTATAAAAAGTAAAACACTTCAACACTGAACTCAATCTGAAACACTTAAACAGAGACCTCAATCTAGGGCATCAACAGACAAACAAAAGTATGGACACATGGACATGCATACAGATGCCAAAAATGACAGCTATGCTGAACTTTCACCAAGGTAGGCTGGACAACACTGCCTGGATGTCAATCTTTCCAATCATATTAAAATAAAACATTCAAGTGCCTTTCATACAAAGCCAAACTTGGATGAACTGTTGACACCATTTACAGTGATACATGTATTCTAGTCAGCAAATTCTGATAAAATAGTCTCTATTAGCTGTTTCTCTTTTCACAGCAATGTGATAGTCACCTGATGGTCAATACAAATGAAATTATACATGATAATTCTGTATATGTGAGCTTGGAGTTATAGAAATCAAAGATGTTTGAAAGTAAAAATAATTGGGGAAATAACTGTGACTTAATCATCACTAATTCTCTGCTCTGTTTTATTTGATGATTTGGAGTACAAATATGTAAAGTTTACATGCATTCACCATGATCTCGGCCAACATATGCGATTCTAGATTCTCACTTTAAATACCAAGGGTGTACTAAAAGTTGAATTCTCTATCAATAGGGAGCTCCTATTTTATATCACCCTATTTCCTGGATTCAATCTTAAAGCAATGACCTTTGTATTACCAATCAACATATTTATTTTGAATTAGTTTGTTTCTTGACATATTTGGATTTTTTATTGTTTTATTTCAATACCATTTGGCTATGTTAATATACATGATAGGCCTGTATATCACATGTGCTACTGTCACAAGTTTCATAATGGACAGTGACACCTTTGCAATTGTTTTTTTATAAGTTCAAACTAAATTAGAATATTTATAGGTAAGGTATTCTGCATATGATAGCATGAAAACAGGCTTATCTCACTCTAATACAAAAGCAAAGAAACTGCATTCACTCATTTGGAATAAAATCCTATCTAGACATGATTTATCAGAATCATGAAGTGACAGAATTAAGGTGTCATATTGAAATTCCAGTGTCCATGCCCTAATTATCCACTTTCAAACTCAGTGTACTTCAAAAGTAATGAATTACAATAAACGTATTCATTATTCTTTACTCATTGATGTTATCCAATGCAACACGTACATGTATAAGCAAATTCTGATAACACATTAAAATCATGTACAATGCTTTAAACAGTTATATCCAGCACACATGGATTTAATATTGATGATGAAGTAGTTATACTAGTGTATAATTCTTTATGCACAGGCTAAAACTGATGAATTTAATATTGACGATCATGAAAATGTGTTGGATTCCTTGTCAATGTCAGGTATTTTTTATATTTTTCTGCAAGATCACAACCAATAATTAACATTTTTATAAAACTGACATTGATCTTCATATTTCAAGAAAAACAATGAGTAATAAAAGTGAATATAAACTACAGTAGGATAAAATAATTAGCTCACATATACTTCAACATATATAAGAATTTAGTCATATCATTATCACAGTGTATCAAAAATATCTGATATCATATTTTTCACTTATTACTTTCAAGATACCTTCAAGGAGATGCAATCTATCTTTGTTGAAACTAACTTTCCCACCCATAACAGTCTCATGAATGTATATAGGTTGTGGAACAGGTGAATCTGGGATGCCCCATCTTTGATTAAACAAAAAGATTTTAAAAAATTAACCATGAACCCTCCACCTCTCTGTTCATTTTCCATCAAACAGCCCTACAAATATGTAAGATGAGAAAAAAAATACATAAAATCCTCAAAACAATACTTAGATGCAGTTTATCTTGCAACTCCAACTCTTTGGCTTGAGATTTACTTTTCCTTGCCAGTTGGAGTTGTCCTTTTTGCCACATGGAATTTGTTTGGAGCAGGAAGTGGTTTCGCTGCTCTAGCTCTTGTTTTCTCTGCCTTCAACTGAAATATATATACACAGAATAATACATCATAATAACTGCAGTATTTCATACATCAGGAAAAAACCTTAATTTTCATGAGGACCACTTTTATGAACTGCAACACTTCTTTAATTTGATCTGACAAACACACATGCACGTTCATTTCACATGTAAGTTTGTTTAAACAGACACAACTAGAGCTACTTCCATGGCCTACCATGGCAAATCCCCATGATTATTTTTATTATTACATACTCCCCCCACATAAACAATACTAACCCCTACCCTTTATGTACTGTAACAATAGGGCTCATAATACTTAATCTATGTACATTACACATACACATGCTTTTTAATGCAAAATATTTTTAGCTTTACTGTGTGAATGAAATTCAGAATGAACTGGAATTTATACAAGTTTGATTCAATGCATCAGAGGAACATCTATGCATGGAGGTAAAGGAAGGAACCTAAATGGTTTAAATCTTGGTGTGTACTACAGAGACATGGGTTGAACAGCTGTATCTAATGCCAGATCAAGCATGTAATATCAAATGGGTGTGGAATAAATTAGCAGATATATTACCCTCTCCTGATATCTCCTCTCATAGTAATCCATGTCAGATTCCCCTGGCCTCTTCATGGCTGACATCATCTCTGCCAGATCTGCATCATCCTGGCCTGCGGCACTGCCCTGTGGACCACCTTTTATTAATGCAAAATAATTAAAATCCATCTAGTGTTTGAATTAGTGTAAAACAAATGTGACAGATCAAAACTAGTAATGACTCTTGTTGTAAATGCAGATGATATACACCAAAGAAATGCATTTAATTTTTGTTCTTTTTCTATGACTGCTCACCAAAAATAGTACTCCTTCATTATAACACTGTCCATGAAAGCCATAGAGTATAATGCCTTATAGGCCATTTCAGAATCTAGGTTACTCCCCTTGAATGAGAACTCTTCTGTTCACTCAGTACACATGCCTTGCTTGGAACCTCAAATTCCAGGGACTATTGATCCAAATACATGCAATCTGTCACACTGTTATAGTAAGCAGTTGTAAAACCCCAAAATACCTAAATTAAAGCAAGCCCAACATACTGATGTTCAGACATTTACTGTTTTAGTTCTGTATATCGGTAGATACTATTTTTCCATAAGATGTGAACTGGCATGACTGGTTTTAGATTGATTTTCTTCCATATGCTTACAACAGATGGACTGAATGATGTAAAAATATCTTGTTTGCTGAAATTTCCTTTCATACTGAGACCCCTTTAAATAACTCTGTCAGCACACTTTGTTATGACAATCAGCCTTAACAAAATTCAAAGCATGGCATGCAAAAGAGTTATGATACTGACAATATCATGTATATGTAACTCAGATGCTGTGACATTTACCTGCTCATAATCAAAAATTGCTGAAAAGACTGAAAACAGAAAGAGCACTACAAGTTAAATTCGATTTCGGTGGATTTTTGCAGGTGTCTTATCATATTTCTTTATTTCACTTGTCCCTAAGCACTAATCAGATAAAAGTATTTGAAAAGATTGTAGACCTACTGAACATAACAGAATAGAACAAGACCTTATTGTCAAATATCATACACAGGCCATATATATAAGGCATATGAGTCAAGAACAATCAAACTTATATAAGAAGCCATTATGGGGTAACATATATATATATATATATATATATATATATATATATATATATATATATATATATATATATATATATATATATATAAGAGAGAGGGAGCATGGAGTATCCAAATATTACAAGTCCAAGGATTATCTATAAAAAAGTGACTAATGATTTCAGTGAAAACACATTCATATGTTTCACTTAATACTTAAAAGAGAGTAAATAAAGGTGTTGTACGATCGGCAAAGATAGCTATCTAGTCCTCTATTCAATTTCTAATTTTGTTCATAATTTTGCTAACAAATATGCTTACATTTTTCACTAGTATTTTGTTATTATTAGCCATTAAATGTTGATATTTCAAATCATTAGGGTTAATGGAATTCATCACCCAAAACATTATTTAGATGTTTGATACATTTTCTTTCTTCATATGGAGTTTAATTCCATTCACAAGTTTCAACAGGTAATTAATGGTTTGACAACCTAAATTTCAAGATTGTTTTAGGGAATTTTATTAAACATTCTTCCCATTTTATAAATTGTATAGTTTTGTCCTCTGGATGATTTTCTACAAGAGATAACCAATCTTGTTTGTATTAATCATAATAATACAATTCCTTAAGGTATTAATTTATTCTTTTGTATTATTTAACCATACATCATATCATCTTTTGAAAAATCGTCTTTATCTGTGTTGTCAATTTATGCTCAGAAAGTCACACACTTCAGAAGATTCGTTTATCCATCAATGCCATTGGTGATTGAATAGTACCCCAAAGTAACAGTCAGCACTGAATAGTTTCCCTCTCAAGGGAGATAAATCAGTTACCAATGATGCCTATAACGATACCACCTTATAACAGATGTGCATAATACATATAATTTTACTACTCATATAACAAGGACCAAATTACAATGAGTGATCTTACACAGTGCTGTTATTTTTATTTTTGCTTTATTTTCTCTTGTTTATTAGTCATTCATGCCTGTAAAATGTTAAGATTGCAAGATTGCGTCTGACTATAAACATTATTTTTTATGATTTATAACCTTGGTTGTCAGGTACAAAGCATTTAAGATGTTTTGATTTTGTTTTCTTCATTTAGACATGTGATCAAAGTTTAAAAAATCCTCAGAAGCTTATATTTATATGACCAACCAAAAAATGCATGAAGCCATTAACATGAATTTAAATATGTCCTCCATCACATCAGCTTAATTACTATTGTAAAACCAGGTATAATTTTCAAACTGGAATGTCTTGTTCTTATGGACAACACTCTGCTATTTACCTGATCTGTCTTGTAATATTATCAACCTATTACACCTCCAAAAGAAGTCCAGACAAGGCATTTTGGACTGATTTATCAAGTTAAAATAAAGCTAGAGGAAAGGGTGAGCAATTCCACTCGCATATATATACTCCTGCCTCTCCCACATTCCACCCCTACTCCATAAAGATGATGAGTCTAAAGTTAAGAAAAGGGTTTCTCAGTGTACATGCATCCATAAACTGCATTGAGCAGTAAATAAATCAGAGCAATAATTCATTCAAAAATCATGGGTCCGAGCAGAATGCTTTATTGACTTGTGTATCTTCAAATGATAACTAAAACATGTGCAAAGTTTCAAGACAAACCATTAAAATTTAGACAACTATGGCCAGATCCAAGTCAAAATGAGCAATAACATTTTTAAAAATTGTAGGAACATAATTTGTCAATATGCACATCTTCTGACTATGCCCATAATATGTTCCAGTTTCACGGCGATTCATCCAAATCTGTGGGACTAGATGTATACCATGCAGCTGAATTTAGCTGCAACAAAAGGAGCACCATGATTTATTTCTATTCACATCTTCAAATGATCACCATAATATGAACAAAGTTTCAAGGTGTTCCAATGCAAGCTTTAAAACTACTTGTGTAAATGACATTCTATCATACATTACATTAGGCTCCAAATGAATCTTGCAGGAGCATAGTGATTCATCGGTATGCATCTCTGCAAGTAACCACAAAAATATTTACAAAGTTAAACAGCAATCCATCAATAACTGCGCTAACAAGATTGTGTCATATACACAGCATTAGACCAAAAACCGAAAAGGGAAATAAGTTATTTCAATAAAAATTGCAGGAGCAAAGTGATTTATTGATGTAAACATCTTCGGACAATCAGTGCAACAACTGGTGCAATGATGTGCGCTGAGTAAACCAATTAAGAATTGTTACACAATGACTAATGTGTAAACAACAAGCTGTAAATTGATTACCTTATTGTTGTAATTTAGAGGGTTTAAAGCAAAAGGTGGTCCTTAATGACTTGTGAGTCTTTCATTAAAAGTAAAAGTCAACCAAAGCCAACCATTGGCCAAGCAAGATAAAAGTGGAGAATGAGCAAATACTGATTTCGGCAGAAACACTTGCAAAAGCATCTTAACGTTTCTCAAATAAATTGTTTTTCTAGATGTTTTAAGGGGAATATTGTCAAGAACCATTCTTTCTTTGGTCAAAATGCCAAATGGTGTGCTTAATCCAAATGCTAAATAAAAGACTGGCTAAACAATACTACCACTAATTCAAAAATGCCTAAAAATCAGAGTATAAGTTGGTACAGGTGAGTAGCAATGGTCCTGAGTTTGCATTGTATGCTTCATGCAAAGCAGATTTTATGATTGTATATGGGGGAAAAGTTACATCACCAGACATATGCAGACACAGTCACATAAGAGAAATCTGGACCAAAACACTGATGAGAGTCTGTAAAGTGTGAAACTTATTAATCACAGTGAAAGTCATCAATGGGCACCAGGCAGTAAACTTGTGGAGGCAACTAATGCTTGTGGATTTTATTTTTAAAAATGTTCCCTTGAACTATGACATATACAACTCTTCCTTTTTCATTTAATTGATAATAACCTGAAATTAATTATGAATTAATTAATAATTGTATTATTGCAATCAGAATCTAATTCATTTTCAAAACTTGCTGTTATATTATATTAAGAGAATATATATTCCATTAAAACATGTACATGTTTTGCCATTCACTTAAACTGTGTAAACGTTATGTCAATAAGAAATGGTACTGATTGAGAAGGTCAATGATTGAGAAGGTTCTGCCACATGTATGGAAATCATTAGCAATTATGACCTGCTTTATAGCCATGAAGACTTTCTGTTGGAGAAAACTAAAGTGTTATTTCATTAATTATGTCACACTGAAAAAATCCACTCACCAACACACACTTTTCTTATCTGACAGGAGTAAATGTAATCTGTGCAAAATTTGGCAAATATTTAAATGCTAATTCAGGTATTATTTTACGGACAGTTAGCCACAGGATACTCTTTTCTGACACTTTTCTATATAATTACCATTACATGGAGATAGATATTCCTCTAAAAGCAGCACAAGAAGATGCACATCAACGTACAATTCATTTTTTGTGATTCTGGAGTTCCTGGACCCTTATCTATGTAAGAATATCAGTGGATTTTCAGTGGAATATTTTTGTTTAAAAAAAAATGAAATACTCCAATATTCACAAAGCATTCATCCTTAACACTAGCTTGATCTAATCCTGACCTTCCAGTGCTTTCTGTTTCAACTTATGGGCCTTGATGGATTGTACGTTGGCTCGGAGGAATGGATGATCAGAAGATGTGATGGGCTGACTAAGATAATCTTCCGGTGGGGCACCTAAAAAAAAAGTGGTACTCATGTTACGTCCATCCTGATGCAAACTGTAATGCAAAGGGATGTGTAGGAAGAGATGGTTAGAAAAATCCTTGATCAATAAGTGCAAGTGAGGACAATAAACTGAGCTGAGCAATTTTGTCACAGGCCTAGATTTTTTGCCAACATGTACAGACATCTTTAATCTTTGTGTACTTTCATATAAATTTTAATTCTCTGCCAGCTGATGATTTTAGGATCTTTCCACATTGATCTATCAATGTGTCCGAATACACTAAATTTTACAATAATATTGTTTTCACTGAATGCTATGTGGTTTGTACACATGTACAGATCAAACAAACTAAAAGCACAAGAATACTAACGATCTTATGAAAAATTTTCTTTTCTTTGTAATATTTTAAATTTTCAACCTAACCTTCTATATCTTAATGACTAGATTATCATACTGATTTCACTTGGATTGATCGCCTTTTGGCAACATGAATCCCATGCCATCTAAATCATGGTAACTTTGATGTTTTTTGATGACATAAATCCTTCATATATTTTTTCATTTGGATGAGTGAGTCAGTTTGTGCATGCAGGAGTGAGTTATTTTACACTATTCAGGCAGCTTTGGATACATCCCTAAGTGAGCTCTTCAGCAAATTGGGTCCTATCTGGAGCATTCACCCTATCTCAAATATAGACTCATCCAGCATGCATCTGGATAAAACTAATCATGTTCACCGAGAGGTATGTCAGATTCCTATGGAACAGCAAAGTATTAACATAACAAAGCCATCACTTTCAGTTGAAATCAATACAGTAATCTTGGAATGGGGTAAGGAAGGTTAGTTTTTTGAAAATTTTAAATATTTTTATTTAAAATAAAATTTCATTCAATTTTTAGCAATACTGTGCTTTTATTCCATCAGATCTGCAGTAGATAGGGGTATAAGCTGCAGAAGAACCCAGAGAAAACTAAAGCATCATTCATTAATACACTGAATACAAAACACCATATGTACTCACTTATAAGACGAGTCAAACTGCAAACTGCACATACTCAGATCTGCCATGGCATAATGTACTTGCAGATCTGGGTCACTGCAGTTTCTTAGGAGTACTCAGAGGAACAAACAAATAGATCCTGATCTGCTGGTGCGTTATGTGATGACAAATCATGGTGTATATTGTTTGCAGTTAGACTTAACCTATAAGCAAGTATATATGGCATTCACAACAACAGGTTTTTGCAAATTAATTATCATGAATTATCAATATTGAATTGTATACTATTTCCTGAATAATTATTTTTCAAATTTCTCTCACAGCATTTATACATGTGTGTGTGTGTGTATATATATATATATATATATATATATATATATATATATATATACATTATAAAATAAACAATACCAACAAATAGAATGTGTGACTGGTTTCACTTTATTGCTTCATCAGACTGAATTCAAACTGAATTCAATATCATTGCTTACGTCATTAAATACATTTTGTTTCTAAGTGATCGATAATATTAACAATATGACATAAACAAGATGACGTCATGCTTATATTCTTTTTCAACCTAATTGTCTTATTCATGAACGAAGAGTAGACATGGAAATATGCATATACAACACATATTATTGATATTTTAATACACAAAAATACATAAAACTGGATCTTAAAGATACATATATCTCTACTGAACACTATCACAAACATTTATATGAATAAATAGCGATAAACAGTTTTATTAACATTTTGATTATGTATAATGCATATTTGAATAGTATATATATATATATATATATATATATATATATATATATATATATATATGTATGTATGTATATATATATATATATATATATGTATGTATGTATATATATATATATATATATATATATATATATATATATATATATATATATATATATATATATATATATACACCACTCCCTTGATAACTCGCGCCCGGATAACTCGCGAACCCGCTTATAACGCGGTGTCCGGCATGGCTCCCGATTCTTTTTCCAAAGAAAATATATTTTAAAATGTGCTGAACATGAAAAAAATCGTGATAAGAATTGGTAAATTGAACCTTGATACATAGCTCGTTTTATCATCGGAAATGGCGATTATTGCCAGTAAAGATAGAATCCATATTGTGAAATTTGCAAGTTCTAATAAGATATCACATATTATGTTTGTTTTTTTTTTGAGAGAAATAGTTGTCAATACACTGTAAATAAACAGTCTGGTGAAACAGCAATCAACGAAAAATTCTGGTAAATGCTAACAGGTGGCAACAGAGAATGAAATAAACACCAATTAAATGTCTTGCTATGTGAAATTCACGTTCTAATCCTTTAATTTTGCTTCAGTGTAAACACTATAATCGCAACATATTCTCTTCTATGAAAACATGAAAAGAGTCAATCGACCGTCACATCGAAACCCGTGAGTACTTCTGTGAGAACCTAATTACATGCCGGCTTTGTTTTGATCAACAACTTGGGGAAGTGTTTGTTGCATTACAAAAATCAATTAAAAGAGACCTGTGTTGTTTTATCACTTTGAATATGTCTTTTGTATCAAATCAAGCAAGGGAAGTACAATTAAAAAAATTCAAAGGCATGCCAATAGCAGCATAAGTTCTTGTAGTCATTACCGTTCTCAAAATTCATTTTATTTGACCAATCGAAAATGGTTTCACATTTTTATGTACTTAACATCATTAAAGTATATAATATCAGTAATGTATCCTAATCATTTGTAAATGCTACCATGGAGAGCAAAGGAAGTAAGCGAAAGGTGTACTCAGTGACTGAAAAGCTGTGCATCATAGATAGGGTTCATAATGGCGAAGCGAGATCCAACGTTTGCAATGAACTAAAAAAATTGCTGAGTCGACATTTTGAGATTGGCATAAGGATAAGCAGAAACTTCAGGATTATTTACATGATGTTGATTCAGATGATGGGATCAAACGAAAACGAGAACGGACTACAAACGATATCGAATTAGATGATGCTGTGTACGCATGGTTCACACAGCAACGTGAACAAGGTGTTCCCATCTCTGGAACAATTCTCAAGGCCCAAGCAGAAAAAATGGCAAAAAGTATGGAGAATGAATCTCATTTTAGGGCAAGCCATGGATGGCTTTGGAGATTCCAGCGCCGACATAGAATTAAACAAAATTCACTGTCGGGAGAGATATGCTCAGCGAATCAGGAAGCTGCATGTAATTATCCATACCACCTCAGAGAGATAATCATCCGTGAACAATACACAGAGGTGGCAGAGAAATCAAAGAGTAACACACAAAAAAAATTAACAGATGTTTTCAAAATGTGAAGTGATATTTGTCAAACATGTCACAAACTGCAAGTATTATCGTGTTCTAATTTACGTTGTTTTAAATTAGTAGACCCATTAAATTCATGTTGGTAATGGTTAACCCTTGTGAATTTATTTATTTTTTTTTTCATTTTACTTCTACCGCAATCAAATCTACCTATCATTCGATCGACATTGTTTTTTCGAAATGAGTGTCGACATTTTGTATTAAAAAAGTCTACTTTGGATCAAACAATAAAACTAGAATTTATCCAATTCAAAACAAAAATTAGTGATGTAGTACACAATGTGTGAAGTCGTACATGTGTTAAGCGAACGGAAACCATGTGGAATAATGTTTTGATGATCTCCTCAATATACTGTAAGTTATCCTGAAATTAATGTTACTCTGTGAGGAAAAAAGTAAACAAAGTACACCGCTATGAAGAGATATTTATTCACAGTTAATCTTAGCACGATTATTAATTGAGTATTCAACACTGTAACATGCCAACCCACCCCACCCCCCTTTTGCCTCCACATCGATCCCATTGTTAGTTTTGTTGCTTGTTATAGGTCCCTCGATAACTCGCGCCCTCGCTTATAAAGCGGTCGATGTTTTTGGACCCCGTTGTGTGTGAGTTATCGAGGGAGTGGTGTGTATATATATATATATCTATTGCATTTCTTGCTTTGGTCCCACTCTCCCTGTTCAGCTCCCACTTTTCCATACTCTGCCCAATGGGAGAAGTCACTTCTTAAAATTCAAGTCTAGCTTGACCCATGCATACTTCTATTGAAAGCTACAAATTTTGCATTCAAAGTAAAGTATGTGATCAATAAATGGGGAACAGACTGCCTGGGGTGTTAAACTAGTGCTAACATGGCTTTAACATACATGTGATTTGAAAATACTGTTTTGGATATTTATGTGCCTGAGACCAGCCAGAACCAGTCTATTAGGTAGCGGAACTGTTCCAACAATTGTTGCAACCAGTGCAATATTGCGTGACTGTGTGATGTGACTGAGGCTAGTGTGTATACACCAGCTGTTAATTGATTACTTTACTGTCGTAACCTGGAGAGTTTAGGCCTAATGCACGATGTTCTTTGAGGTATTATAATTAATAAAGGGATTAAATGTAGTCTTGTTGGCTTTTGAATCATTGATTAAAAATTGGCCATCCTTTGGCAGAGTTGATATAAAAAGCAAAGTCTAACTAAAAATGATTTTGGCAAAACTACTTATCTTTTTATGGTCTTGTTTAATTGCTATTGCATTATTCAAGATGTTTTAAGTTAAAGTTTAATGAAAACTAATTCAGTTGTCAGATGTTCATGCTTACACTAGATTAATAAAACACTCATAAAACAGTAAGTGGCACCTATGAACACTGAAAGCATGAACAGAAAATGTATAACTCAAGACATGCTTCAGATGCTAAAGAACATCAACACTGTTGATCCACTGAGTAAGGAGGACATTGTTAGAGCAATTAGACAATGGCTGACATCAGGACCTGGAGGAAAACATTGCTTTATGGGAAATGTTTTGAGATCCAAATAAACAAACAAGTCAATTTAATATGATTTTGGTTTAGTCTTTTCATATTTGTTGCATACCAACTGCAATGTGGTGTGTTAAATAATATTAAAAAATGGGCAATTTAGGGCATATGGAAATTGGAGCCTGTGCTTGTGGAATTTGAGCCAGGGTTTGATTTTTTTTATGTGACCAGCCCTGGGCATGTATCTAAAATAAACTTTGTTTGAACACTTGCAACATTTGTATTTAGGTTCTCAAAGTGGCGGAAGAAAGCTTTATCAAAAATAAGTGTTGGGTTCTGCAACATTATCAGCTAGTTTTCAAACAAGCTTCCAATATTTGCTGTGATTTCAAGCTTTGAGTGATTCTACTGTACTTAAGCAATTTTTGCTGCATGCTACTCTTTGAAGTTTGTAAGATGCGTAGTCAGTTTTTGGTTACAGGGATTTCTATCCCATTGAAGGTGGGCATAATATTCTGCATTTTTCAAGTCTTTATAACTACTCTTATACCCATGTTGCTTGCATTTATTTATTTTATACTCATGTTAAGTGTGAGATTATGGGTTGATATTGAAATCTGATAACTTGCTACTCTCAGGTGTGTTCATAACACCTAGTCCTACAATGGAAGTCCTCAACCCTGATATTTATGTTTTGGGTGTCGAGGTCTTACTACCTGAATAATTGTGCTGTGAATCGTGTTTTGATGTTGAGTAACATTGTAACAAAAGTCAAATTTGCAGGAATATCTCACACATTTGGCAGCCCATAAGGACGCTTTACTTGAATGTGATGGAAGCCAGGAACGCTAAAATTGGGTTAAGTTGAAGAATACTTCTTTAACAAAACAAACAAAAATATTTTAATACTGAAGAAGTGTTTACATGCTTCATTTTGTTCAAGATTTTTATCATCCTTTTAACCTATTTCGATATTCCCAGCTTCCATCACATTCCAGCCAACTAAAATGCAATGTATTTTAAAACATGTCCATTTGCTTGTGTGGGAATTTGAATTTATCAGGAGAAAGGCATCTGAGTAAGCAAAGTCTCACAAAAACATTATAACTCTAATCTGTAGAAAAGCACCGATATGGCTTGCCAAGTGTGTGAGATATTCCAGAAAATCTGACTTATCATTCCGATGTTAATCAGCATCGGAACATGTTACACAGAGCTGTTATTTGGGCAGTAAGACCTAGATGCCCAAAACATCAATATCATGGTCAAGGACTAACACTATAGGACCTAGTCCTAAAATGTAAGACATAGCACATGTTGTTTTCGTTTAAGTGCTACATCTTACAACCCAAATAATGGCCTTGCATAGCCTGTTCCGATGTCGATTGACATCGGAACGAGTAGTCAAAGTTTCAGAAATATCTCATACACTTGGCAGCCTATATCAACACTCATCCACTAATTTATGTGTAATTAATATACTTACTGTGCTGTCTTTATACTGGTGGAGTAAAAATATGACACTAGCAAAAGGACACATTTTCATGTTCCATTGACAATGCATTTGAATTTGTTGCAATGCGACGGTAGTCGAGGTACGCCAAAGTATGTTCAAGTAGGTTCATATGTGAGATATGTTTCTTGAATGAAACGAAACGTTGCTTACAGTTCCAATAGGCATAATATATTTTTATCCGTTTCTTTAAAGAATAATATTTCCATTTAACCCGATTTCAGCATTCCCAGCTTTCATCACTTTCCAGCCAACTGAAATGTAGGTCAATGAAACTTTGAAAACAGGTCCATTTCTTTTGTGAGAATTTGAATTTATTAGAGAAAAGTCCTCAGGGTAAGTACAGTCTGACAAAAACATTATAACCCTACTTTGTAGAAATGCGTCGTTATTGTTTGCCAGCTGTGTGTGATATTCCTGAAAATTTGACTTTAGTTACACTGTTAGTTGACATCAAAACACGCTACACAGCGCCGTTAGTTAGGCAGTAAGACCCATCACCCCCTCATGGGTCTTACGTGGTAGGACTATGTAGGACCATCATAACATCTGACTGCCATATTGTGTGAATAAAAGATCTGGGTCCATTCAGTTTATTAGCAGACTGTAGGAAGAAACAGGTCTACATTATCAGTTCTACGCAAATAAACTCAATGGGGTTTCCCCTTCTAAAAATAGACCAATTTATTGCGATTACGTGCAAATATTCCTTTATTTAAAAAAAGAAAATGAATGTATTACATTAACATATTTCCAAGCAAAAGATCTTTAGAATTACATTTTGTTAGCAAATAATAGGTCGACAAAAAGAAAGACGAATAGAAAATGGAAACAATAAATCTTATTAATTGTGGTAATTTATAAAAAATTGGGTTCATGTGCAAGAGTATCGAATTTGAGCTGCAAAAACAAAAACAAAAATATTTCTTCACCAAGACTATTTCATCATGTGAAAGATCAAATTCAGATCTTACTGTGAAAACAATAAAAACTAGTAACAAATAAAAAAAGCAAGTGTGAATACCCTGTAAAACCTCCTAAAGCCGCCATTTTCACTTAGAAAAACAGTTTTAATTCAGTAGATAATAGTTTCGTAATAGGGCCCATGTAAAATTTCTTAACTTAATTCTATAATGTGACCAGTTTAGATAAAGTTTCTTAATAATTAAAGATGTATATTCATTTATAAATTGTATGCGTGGACTTGTGTTCTTTCTAAAATTTATGTAAGGCACAGTTTTAAGTCAAGGAAATACTAATAATTGTCTAAGAAGCAGAGCTAGCCACTCAAAATAAGCTAGATTGATTCTAAACTATGTCCTATCATAACGTTATCTTTTGGAGATACTAATCGGGTAACCAGGCTACAATAGCAGTGTTGACCTCTAGCTTGGTTACCGACCCGTATTTTACAACGACACATCTTCGAGTCTATAAAAGACACATTTGTAAAACACCAGTCTAATATCGTTAAAGCAGAGAGGGGTAGTTTCGAAAATTGGCCCCATCAGATTTCTTAACTTAAGGCTATGGTAGGACTTTTTCAGATACCGTTATGTTTTTCTTTTTTAATTGATGTGGGGCATGCAAACCTCCCATAGTTACTTCGTGGTATGTAGAGGTGAAATACTATAACACGGCTAGAAAGAAAAGCTAACCACACATATCAGTAGAGTAGACGTCACAGGAGCTCTTATCGTTGCTTACAATTTGCCTGTCACACATGTACTGTATAAGTAGTTATGATACAGTACATGCATGACAAGTAAATTGCAAGCAATGATACGAGCCCCAGTGGTAGACGTGGGTTCAAGGCAAGTAGAATATCTCAAAAGTCGTATAGATGGCAACTGTCGGGAATTGCATCAAACGGTTTAGTATACAACGTTTCTCAGAAGTGTCACCTAGGGAAAGGGCCCGTGTTTGCGCTGTGAGGATTAACTGGTTTTAAAAAATGACATGATGTGAAAAATGCAGGTATAAATTAGGGGTTGGGGTGCACATAGTCATTCACAGTATGTGGACATAGAATGCAATTAATTTTACTACATATTCTCTACTTTTGTTTCTCAGCACTAGCAGCAGAGAGGTTCACCCTACAAACTAGTTTTCGAACCAAAAAGATTTAAACATGAAAATCATACTAAATAAGGCAAAAATATAAGGTCAATAACTCTAAACCAAAACCTCTAACCAAATTGAGATTCTCTCTACGTGGGTTATTTACGCTGTTACTCGTTCGTGACATCTGTGTTTGTAAATGCTATGCGGTGCTCGTGCGCGTCATTTTTGTCAGTCCACCCTCTCTGCTGCTGTGGATTTTTATCCAAATTTGTATCAAGTCCGTTACGATATCTCGACCTCGGATCATGTAAATTTATTGTTATAAAACCAAACGGGATAGTTTGCGCGTGTGCAAAGAAATTTTTTAATTTGTTCATATCCATGTCCCCTGAACACCAAGTATAATAAATATTTTGCAGCGTATGATTATCAACTCCGTTAAATACAACCAAAATATTGCAGTTGTCTCTGATCACTTTAGGTATTTGTGTACAACGCTGGGTAACATAAATCACGTCTGTATTTTTATGTCTGCCTCAGGAAAATATCCGAGCTGGATTTGATTGTTTATTCAGCATGACATCGTCGTATACTACTAAATTATTAATACGTCCATCCAGGTCATCTACAGATGGCGCTTCGTCAATATCAGTGATAAAATCAATAACACTGACTCCATCACTGTCACTGTCTTCATATAACGATTTTGCATTTTCATTAAAATCTTTAAGTACTTCATAGCATCGTTGATCATCTACAGATGGTGCTACTAAATACAATTTATCCCACTTGAGCCATAAGCAGCAGGGAGGGTGAACAGACCACTTTTGCAGAGCCTTCATTTTGAAAAAAATAAGGGTTCCTACAAGGGCAAAAAAAAAAAAAGATTGTGTTTAAAACAAAACGGCTACGAAACATTTGAAAAATGGAACCAAAAACATATCACATACATGTGGTCACCCCCTCCCTGCTGCTGTCGACTTGAATAAATTCAAAAATAAACAGCAGCTATGACGTTCAGTCTACCATTCCACTGGGGTCCCTTCTGCCGGTAAAGTCTTTTGCCAATAAGGTCCTAAGAGTTCCTTATTGAGGCCTTAAGCCCACAGGGCACTCTTTCATCAGTTAAGACCTGTCTTATGGTCCACAGGCACCTTATTGAGACTTTCTGGTCCGGCGGGCATTCTTTCTGAATGTCCCTATGTGGGTACCCTTCAGTGGTCACGACTTCACATCATCCTGCTGTTTATTTTAGGACGCAAGCGCATATAGTAACCACCACCCCCCAATCAAACCCCGGGGAAAGTGAAAAACTGCACTCGCCACGTTGTTTGACGTTGGCAAGGGTTACATGAGGCTTATGCTTGTGCCCCAATTATTAAAATAAGTGACATCCCAGGGCCACAAACCACCGACATGTGTCAGCCATGGGGAACCGAACCCTAGACCTCGAGTACGAGAGTCAGACGTGACAGCAATGCACCATTGTTCCAACTTACAAATACACGTTTCAAAAATAAATATATAAGCATTGACTCTGTCACTGCAGATTCTGTGATCAGTATTTTATTTGATTCTGAATAAAATCTGCAATTTTACATATTTCTGCCGTTTCTGTCTTGTTTAAATATTATATTATCAACCCATGATTTCATCAGGACAGAACTATCTAGCAATGAATGCATGGATCGATATTATTCAGTTTATTCCGGTCTGAACAAAAAAATCAATAATGACTAATGTCTATAACGTGGTTCGTCCTGATTTTAGGCAACATATTTTTTTGTGGTTTGATTATATGAAATAGGTAAATTTCTCAGACTTTTCAGAGATACAGGGCTGGGAAATCGAAGTCAAAGAAGAAACATGACTATATAGGTATGAAACTATTAATTATCTATGCACCGTTTTATCCTTGACTGTCAAGGAAAATAACTGCTTCATTACTCTATGAGTGACAGAGTTGTTCAGTATCAAGGACCAAATATTCTATCAATACCAGCAGCAGAGAGGGTGTAATTAAACCATTGCATTATATCAGTAATGATTGGTGAAGCTCACTCAGCAAGATTACCTCGAGAGCGACTAGAAGCGATACAGAAATATCTTCCGCTTCATAATAGTGTTAAGCAAAAATTACAAGAGCGTCAACAAACACAAGAAGAATTTACAGAATCCCGAGAACAATTATTTAAACCTATCACGAAAACTACTGAACGTATTCTTCCTGTGTTAAAAAAACAGCGAAACAAACTGAAAAAATAGCGGAGCGAACTAAAAAGACAAAAAAAAATTCTGTAAGAACTTCCGGAGAAAATAGCTGCGGTTCAACCAACTGAAGAAATAGATCAAGCGGAGGGTGATACTCTACAAGAATCAGGAGCACGAACCAGGGTTAATCTGTCTGATAAATTTATCGAAGGTGTTATTAGTGATATCAGACAGGCCAAAAATATAAGCCAATTAGCTGCAAGTGCTGTAAAATGTTTTGATAATGAAAAACAGTTTTAAAACCTGAATATGCCGATGATTCTGTAAGTCGCGAAACTTGGTACAAATGGATATTTCGCATATATCACAACACTGACAGAATTCGAAACAGCGATCCAAGATATATAACATATATTCATGCGATAGATGGTTATATTTCGTTTATACAATTACCACCAGAACAACAACAACAAATACGACAACAATCAAAACTATCATCATCGCCACTGCCAAAACAACGAGTACGACGACAACAAAAGGAATAACAACAACTATCATTATCACAACCACGAAAAACTTCATCCAGCGATGAAGCATTTTATTCCCCAGCAGAAGAACCCTCAGATGTCCTTGATTATTTATCAAGTCCGGATAAAGGTGATACTGATAAAGGTGCAACTGGAAGTGGTATTAATGCTCGAAAAAGTGGTCTTGTTACTTGTCCCGGTAATATCCTTGCCGACGTAGATAGATTAGAAATTTTAATCGGTGGAAAACGAGCCGGTAATAATTCTCCTGAAAGTATCAACGAAATCTCATCAATTTGTCAACGATTATTTACCGGTGGCATCATGGATGTTAACGTGTATCGGTCACTCATTAACGAAATTACCGATGATTATCATAGTGATTAAGTCACTGATTAAACAGTTAGATATAATTACTATAATAGATGATCATACATGTTGTTCAACGTGGACCAACTATGGTCAGGGTGGTAAATTCAAGATTACCTGTATACAAGAAATTTTATGGAGATGGACTCGGTGATGTCATTCAGGGTTTATTTTCGAGGATAACCCCAAAAGCAATACCGATCGCAAAGCAACTATCAATGAAAGCTATTGACGTTATTCGTGAAAAAGGTATTAGTTCTGCTGGTGACGTCGCCGGTAAAGCATTTTCTGCAATCAAGGATAGACTAGCACGATTAATACGACGAAAATCTCAGCCAGTAAAATTACCCAGCACTGAAGTGATGCCTGCAAGTGTTAGTAAAATAACAAATCAAGCCGCAAATAAAAAACTAGCTGAGTTAGCCGAAGAGGGGGAAAAAAACATAGCATCAAGTCTGATGGCAGGAAGTGGTCTTCGTATTAGACGATGACCAATAACATAACATGTTCAAACGAGTACCTGATCCCGCATTTGACATGGATGCGCCAGTTCTCAAAGATGAATCGGTACGTGGACGAATCGAATTACAAGTTCAAGATTCAAGTAGATATTTCTTACCCGCTGAAGCATTTATTGAAGTAGAAGGTGAACTTGTAAAAACGGATGATAATCCGTATGGAAACAATGTTAGTGTTGGTTTTGTCAACAACGATATCATGGCGTTGTTCGATAGCGCCACATACATGATCGACGGAAGAAATATTGAATCGATTCACAAAGATGTTGATGTTGCCACGACAATACTTGGTCTTGCAAGATATAGCGACGATTATTCAAGATCAGCTGGTCCGTCAATGATGTTTGCCAAGGATACTTCTGACCACGCTGAATACAACCAGTATGAAATAGGACGACCAAGAAACTTTGCTAGAAATGCCGACGCGGATGTGCAAAGTATGATTATTAATGTCGATTCAGAATTCAACTTAGGATTTAAATCACGTCAAGCAATGTTGGAGGGGAACAGAAGATTTTCTTGCGCGATTCCATTATCACATATTTTTGGATTCTGCAGACATGTACGAAAGGTCATTTTCGGAGCCAAACATACAGTTGTACTCGTACGAAAAGCAACCGACGATGATGCAATATGGAGACCTGCTGGTGATGCTGGTAATGTAAATCTAACAAAACTTTCATTATGGATGCCAGTAATGACTCCAGCGATATCTGAAGAAGATCGGTTACTCGCTTTCATGAGCAGCGGTTTCAAGTCGACGTTATCTTGGTTAACAACAACCACAGATACTATTCAAAGTAACGTTAATGGTTTATTTACATGGCAAATAGCGTCACAGCAAGGTGTTTCTGCACCGCGATATATATTCGTTGCATTTCAAGAGACTGCACGATTAAATGATCAAACGCGTAGCGCAATGATATTTGACAAACTCGGTGTTTCCGAGGTTTCATTAAGAATAAACGGACATCAAGAACCATCGGAGGATATTTTGTTAAATTTTGCTCAAAATCATGTGGCGCGTGCATATCATCGTCTAATGTCGTTTATGGGGCGTGATCAAAATGTTGATACTGGTTTACAAATATCACAGCTAGATTTTACAACGTTGTACCCGATTTATTATTTTTCGCTGGAACATTTGGATTTTTTTAGACAGTCTGTCGTTGACATACATTTTCGAGCTCGTGTTAACACTGGAGGTGTTAATTACAGAGCAATCGCCGTTATACTCAGTGATAAAACAATGCTACTTGAAGGTGTTGGTGGTCGCATGAGAGTAGTTGATGCTCCATTAGAAAATATGCAAGCGCTAATTTAGAAGTTAGAAATATACCATAAATGTCATATCAATATGTCAGTGTCAGTCTGACCCCGGGTCAAATTAAACGATTACAATCACCGTTAGCATCACGATGCGGAACAAAAATATCATTAAAACAAGAACAAATGTCCGGTGCAAATAAATTATCGTTGACCGAACGTCAGTTTAAGAGATTCAACAAAGCCAAGCACGCCAATAAAGGAATACGATTAAATCTTTCCGTGGGTGCAATCAAGGATACTATTAAAACAGGAGGAATATTTCCGCTTCTCGCAGCTAGTCCAGCATTAATAGCCTCAGCCGCTCCAGCTGTTGCAAAAGCTGCTGCGTTAGGTGCAGTTGGGACAGCTGCTGGAATGGCATTAAAGAAAGCAACAGGAAAAGGATTAAAAAAAAAGGAAACGAAGAGGTCACGGTCTGAAACTTCCAGGGTCTCGATACGGAAAAGGATTAAGAATTCCAGGGACTCGCTGATTTTTCCGATGTCTAACTTTGATTTACTGGATGCTGCTGCGCGATTAAATATAAAGAATTTCAGAGGTGTTTTTATGCGTGATCAATTACCGAAAAATCCAAATCTGTCAGAAACAGGCATTATTAATCTCGATAAAAGCTCTGGTCGTGGCACTCACTGGGTTGCATATGCAAATTGATCCACGTGGTATTGTTTATTTTGATTCGTATGGGTTGACGCCACCAAAAGAATTTTTAAAGTACGTCGATACAGTACGAAGTACTGCACTTCAGAGAATTCCAATCTGGTATTCAACGCTACCAACACAAAAAATAACCAACCCGCCGATATGTGGCCGTGAAGCACGACTTGATGCTGTATCAAGATCAACGAAGCCACCTCATAAAGCTGTACATGAATATACATTAAATAATCTCTAATCATATAATGGTTGATATTTATGGAAGATCTACTAGTGCTCTCACCGGCAAGAAGAAGGAAGATATCGATTTATCAAAATACGCCACCAAAGACGATCTTGCTGAAATTATGAATTTGTCTGGAGTTGACCGAGATGAAGTTGTTATTTTTCAGGATAAATTCGGTGTTTTAAAGACGAGTAATATCAAGTGGATCGATATAATTCGTAGAGTTCTTGGTGCTACCACGGACAATATTCCGGTATTTGCTGACGGTGGTAGAATCAGAGACTCAATGTATCAATCGCAACTATCAGAGATGAAATTAAGAAAAGTGTCGCTGATCGTTTAAAATCCGCCGGTGATACAATGACAGGTGAACTTAACATGAATGGAAATAAAACCGTTGCTTTAAGAGAACCAGCAGGTGATGAAGATGCCGCAACAAAGAAATATGTGGATGATAAAAATATTCCTACCGGTGATAAAATAAATACACTACGAGCCGAGTATGACGTTCATGTAAATATGTTTACAAATACTCATAGAAATTTTCAAAAACTTAATAAAACCGCTGAAGATTTCTTTGGAAGTCCACCAACCGTTGACATAAATTACACCGACATTAATACAAAACTCAACGATATTGTCAGTGGGATTCCTAATATCGTCGAAAAAACTAATCTTGTTAAAATTCCACACGGCGAACAGGCTAACAATATAATATACACATTATCATCAGGATCATCAGCATAGACACCGCAAAATAACTCTATCAAACATACCGCAGGATTATCTGACGTGTACAGGCTGTCCGTACTCAGTAAAGAAAAATTTAGGATATTTACTACATTTCCATGGCGTCACTCAATAGATGCTTTTTTTGGAACCGTGTCTATTATATTAAATAAAGATACCGAAGACATATTTAAACTGGAACCATCTGATAAAAAATTAACCTCGGCGTCTTACTGGTGGTGTCTGAAATTTGTAGCTGAAACACCTTCGTTGTCTTAGACAACAACTAAAGTATAATGATAGACGTTCAGCGATACAGATACGATCAAGTAACGACATGGCAGAATAAATTAAAAACCATCATCGATAATTATACAGCAAAAATAAAGAAATATCGTAGACGTGCTGTTGTCGTTGATATCATCGTTTATTCGGTTTCCGCGATTGTTGCTGGAACTGGCGTAGTATTATCAACGTTGACGATGACAACGCCGATCGTTGTAACAATCATTGTTTCATCATCAACCACGATCGCTGAAATATTTAATATTATCGCAAAAAAGATAGATACGTGCACAAATGAAAAATTGAACGAGTACACGATGAAATTACATACAGCAACGACCGCATACTCTAAATTATCATTGATGATTTCTTCGTCGCTTAATGATGGAATAATATCTGACGAAGAATTCAGTATTATAATAAAGATCTACAATGAAGTATTTGATGAAAAAATTCCTGAACAGGATTTAAAACAATAATAGTATAATAATGACATCACAGGAATTATTACAACAGATCGTCACTAATACTACTCCGGTAAGAACCACAATGATATCAGCGAGTTCGACTCCGCCCGAATTCAGCATTAATTTTCCGACCGCAATTCCAGCTTCCGAGATAGCGTTGGCGCAATTACGAGTTTATTACAGTTGGCCCAATATTAGATCAAAATCGTTTGGTGGTCTTCCGCCGAATAATTAGTTAGTATTTGCAAACAAAAATAAACCCGATGGAACTCCTGATTGGCAAGTAGTTAGTATTCCAACAGGCAGTTATCAAATAGAACAGATCAATGAAGAATTCCAACGCAGAATTAAATCCATCACAGGAAAAGAATCAAAGATAGCCATTACTGTTCATGAGCCAACGCTGTCTTCGGCCATCGAAATATTATCGCCAGATTACGCTGTGGACATTTGTCAATCTTCGATTAGATCTGTGTTAGGATGGACAGATATTAAACCAACATATGAGGGTCCGCCACAACCATTATTAGATGAGTTTTTGACAACACAACAAAAATTTATGAAAATACTCGAATACAGAAAAAAATATCCATGGGACGTTGATGAATATTTTATCGTTGACGAGCAAAAAATATTTTTATTACCAGATGTTTATCGGGTAGAAATTAAAAGCGGAGGTTTACTTACTAGTCTTGAAGCTAATATGTTATTTGAACCAGTCAAAGATGAATTTAATAGAATTCATGAACACGTATAAAATTTAATTATTGATTTAACAAAAAATTACAACGACGACGTAAAAAAAATATCATTGATTCAATTAAGCATCTAAACGCAGTAATATCTGACTATACACATATGATACATGTGTTAGATGAAAATGATAAATTTGCTGAAAAAGTATTTATTAAAAATTATGGTAGTGATAATTTGATTTCACGTTAAGATAAAAAAAATAAGATTAAAAGAAATTCAAAATAATACCCCCAAAATTGAATTTAACATCGCAGATATGTTTTCCGCGATCCTTGAGTCGTGGAGAAAAATAAACCCACCAGCAAGTATTTTCAAATTTGATAACGATCCATACGGTGGCGGCCGTCACATTTCACCGAACATCGTCGCAATCACATCAACGATCGCTGTCAATCTAGTATGTGATATCATTGATGGTAGTTATCAAGTTGACGCTGAAAACTCCAATCAGGCCCAGCAGGGATACATTCTGTATTCATTTACACCTCAAGTCCCCCCCAGGTTATTTGATTGTGTCAGAACCAATCAATATTGTTTATCTAAAATGTCATAATCCACTCTTATCACGGATACATTACAAACTTACTGACCAGTCTGGCCACTTGCTCGATCTTAGGTCAGAGTCGTTAAATGTAAATCTGTATGTAAGATCATAATGGCTTCGTCATCAACGTCATCGTAGTTACGGAAAACATCAAGAAAAAAAAAATATCAAATAATTATTTTTTTACCCCCGTGATTTTATCAGGATCAGAAATGAATTATTCTGGTACAACACTATTAGTTTCGTTGTCACCATAGTCACTTTCACACTCGTCTTTATCTTTAGCCAGTAACTCTTCCGTCATTGACATGATATCTCTTAGCTGTTTTATACGAGCGTGTACAATTCTTTTCGTTTCGTATTCGTGAGATAATTCTGACCTAACCTTTTCGATGGCCCGTGAAAGAGGAACAAATAATTTCACTTGCGTATCCATGGTTGCTGCCAGCGATCGTAACATCGCCTGTTGGATTAACTTTATGAATCTATAATCGGAGGGTAACGTATACATATTTTCTGATTTTTTTAATTGTAATGATTCAAAATCATTCATTATTTTTTCAGGATCAAGCTCATCAGATATTTTTATACCGCTGTGTTGTAATTGCTTAATAGCAGCAATAATATCATTAATATTTTCGTGATTCATTATATAAAAGTCATTTCTTTAAATAAATTTATTTTTCAGAAGACAAAAATAAATTTATAATCGTTGGATTATTCTTTGTGTATTCTCGCTCTGAATTTTTCCTGTAATCGTCGACGCGTACGTTCATCACGTGAAACAGGCATGACGGAACATGATCGATATGAGAATCCTTTTCCTGCGTAAATTCTATCAATGAATTCGTATCCATTATTAATTATCAGCGTATCTAAATTTAATCTTCTGATTGAATTTTTTCGAAAACGCTGATTTAGTTATATTATCTGCCACAAATTTTATTGAAGGCTTGCAAATACCAAAATATTTCCCAGCCGCATGTATCGATGGGAAAATTATTTCTTCACCTGTTTCTGTGTTTGTGGATATAACTGATCTTGGAGAATTATTATTATACCCGGTTCTTCCGAATTTTAAATTCTGATTTTGTGTAACAACACGCAGATTATTTAAAGAATTATCTTTCGGGTTTGAATTTATGTGATCGATCACAAGTCCGTCTTCGAAGACCCCATGAAAACATTCAAATACGAATCTATGTGAGTGATATTTTTCTTTTCCAGTACCAAACATGATGTACCCAGTATTAGTAACAAAACCAACTGGTTTTTTTAATCTGCAATTTCTGATGACACCATCACGAGATGCTTCATAATTTTTAATGATGGGGTGTATCCTAAATTCATTCTGCTTCATTTGTATATATAATGTCATTCTTCTAAATGATTATTCTGAAATCTAACCAAATAATCATTTGTGGTTTTAAACGGAGATGCCGATGGTCCATATTTCTCATTGTAATACCGCTTCATCTCTCTGTATTTTTTACCGCCACATTGCACGCATAATTGAGTTTTTCCTCTGACTCCAACACCGCATCGAACGCAAGGTTTTGGTCCAGCGCTTCCTCGTCGAAAACTCTGCATATGATATCCGCAGAATTCTTTTACGCATGGTTTATTACAGCGAGATGAAAACCCAATCATTAACCAGTTGCATTTGTTATTTGTTTGTATCATTATATTAGGAATGAAAATCTAATTAAATAAATCCTGTCTTAATTATTATATGGAGGAATTTAAGAGCTTATCCGTAATCGAACCTTCCGGCGTCTCGGCGGGAGCAAGATTTGATCTTGATAAATTACCAAAATCCAAATCAAAATACTCAATGCAAGACCTAGCTTTGATGAATGATGATATAACCGATCGTATTCGTGAAGCTAAAAAAGAATTTCGAAATGATGTTGCTACTTATACTTGGTCGTCATTCAAAATCAGAGATACCGTCGACACTAAGATGAATGACGAACGAGGAAGAAGTATTATTAATTACCTCAATGATCAGCGATATATTATTCTGATCAAATTTATTGTGCACACGTATGATGATATTTGGATTATCCGTGATAAACGTGACCCTGTCAGAGTAACACAATCAGGATAAACTGTTATATTGGATAAAAAATCCAAGCCAGGTGTATTAACCGGTATTGATAAACCGTATTATGAACGAGCATATCCTGTAACCGCAGTTGTTTATGCGGTGTATCCGATAAATGATAAACCCAGCGTTGAAAATCTTAAACCGATGAAATTACCACGGTTAAATTGTGTAGCTGAGCGAGTTATGGAACACTTCAACAAAGCAATACGTGGGAATGGCTTAACAGATATAAGACGTAAAAAAATAAACTCATGGGCAGAAACAGTTCAGAATACCGGAGCATCTATCAACTAGGAAAAAAATTAAAATTTCCAATAACAGTAAAAACACTAACCGGAGAGATTTTATATGCGTCAAAATACACATCAAGAGGAGCTCCAATACCAATCATTGATCATAACGCACATGCATGAACTGATGCTGTAACAATATTTGCACGAGATACAATAGTCAGATTTTATGACGATTATATATTCTATGCTATCAGTGATATCAGTAAGAATGATCCTGTATCTGTTTGGTTATTCCAGAGTTCAGAATCCGTGAATTACAATCAGTTTGTAAAACCTAATGGAGAGATTTACCGTAGAGAATCTCTTCATGCAGAAATGAAGAATCTTGCACTGAAATATAATTCTGATGATGTTGAAGTTGAACGATTATTGAATAATTGTTTTACAGTTCCATCAGTTGCTGCCCACGCCACTCAGAAGAAAAATTCCTGGTCGCCGACACGATCAGAATTCCTTGAAGATATTCAGCATAGTTGTGTCGAATATGGACATGGCGGATTATGGAATACCAAATACGATCATCGTAAAGTTATATCGGTTGATATGGTTGCGTGTTATCCTGGGAGTTTTCTTGGATACGGAGACTGTTCTGAATACTTCAAAAGATTCGGACATCCGACACATGAAATGACAAGAGTTGCGATAAATGGACCATCACCTGATTTTGATTTAACTGGATTCGCTTGTATAAAATCATTTAAGTTTTGTAATAATCTTCATCCGAACGTTTATGCGTGGTTTGATAGACATTTCTCAGAAAAAATATTGGGTTCCAATAGTGCTATTACGATACATGCTTGATGCTGAAATCTTAATGTCGTTGAGTGTAAGTGAAGCTATTATATCATATCATCCGCAGAAACAAGTTTGGTTCCCACAACAAACGAAACATTCACCGACAGATCCAGATGAAGATTGGGATAAAATTGATTATGAAAATAAAGTTGCAAAAGATCTCGGTAGAAAAATAATTGGTAAATTTACTCAAGGTGGTTCATATGATCATAAACGACATTGTACAAGATTAATCATGGATGATGCCGAGTTGGATTTTATAATTGCTGATACAACGAACAAAGGAACATTTATAAGCAGAAGTAGTGCTTATTCATCAGACGGAATAAAATTAGGTACAGTCGTGAGTTATATCGATGGTGAGTCACCGCAGTTTACTCATTTAAGATCTTCTATGCCCGCTTACGTTTCTATAAATTTATTATCGATGATAAATAGATTTCCTTGTTACGCTGTCAGAGTTGCCACGGATTCATTTTATATAAATAAAGCTTATTTAGATTTGCTAAAACCGCTGCTCGGTAATGGTGAATGGGGATCATGGAGAATAAAACACGAAAGTATACTTGACTATTCTGAATCAGCAGACGTTAATATCAAGGAAATATATTACGGTGATGACAATCAAATACCAGTATCAACATCACGATCTGTATTTGATCCCGTGGCCAGACATAAAACGATTTATCTCAATGAACCTGGAGGTTCTGGTAAAACAACACGTACCATTGAATTATTTCATCAGAGTTCAGATATGATTGTGTTGACACCTACACAAAGACTAGCAAGAGAAATAAAACAACGAGGAGTAAAATCATGTACATACCATAGTTTCTTCAGATGGTGTGGAGATACGTGGACACCTGAGCGAATGGGTGAGAAATATATTCCCAAAATCATCATCTGGGATGAAATTTGTACAATATCGTTAGAAACACAAAAAATATTTCTTAATTGGTTATTAACGAAAAATACTGCGATAATTATGTGCGGCGATCATGGTCAACCACCACCTTTCGTTGGGCAGTCTCCACACGAGTGGTTAAAATCATTTGTGGATTATTATGAAGAAATAAATGATGATCATAGAGCTATTGATGAACCTCTGAAAGAATTTAAAAGTTTAATCAGACTACAGCCAGATAGAATACAATGTGAGATAATGCGTGAAATAATTCCGGAAACTCCTGTGAACGATTTTTGGAATTTATGGAGACCAAATGATTTAATAGTTGCGAGTAGAAAAATAGTTCGTGATGAATTGCAAGAGAAATTATTTCTGTTACATAAAGAAAAGTTTTCAAATCTACCCGTACCATTATGTTATCGCCCAGCAGATACTCGACGACAAAATATTGAAGTTGAAATTCCAGGAACAAATGAAAAACAAAATCTTGTATTGAATGATATTGTTTTGGTTGATGTTGATGTTGTTGAGAGCGCGTTGATCATGGATAAAACTCTATGGAAATTAGGATACGCTATAACGATTCATTCGTCACAAGGACTAACTATTACTGATACAAATATCTGGATTGTCGATGATAGAATCGAATGGTCAAATTTAGTTTATCTCACAGTGTCTCGAGTCAGAAGAATATCTCAACTACACAGGGTTATTATGAATTTTACAGAAAATAATAATCAAACTGCTAGCGACGACAACGAAGTTGTTGTTGGCGTAATAAGAAAGAAACTATTTGGTTATAAACAATGTGACAAAAGAAATAATCGCGATTTTGATATTGATACTGAATTGATTATGACACTAAAACAACGACAGAATAATCATTGTGCAAGTTGTAACTGTAATATGCTATGGGAGTATTCGAGTAATAATCCAAGACGGTTCACCGTGGATAGAATTAATAGTGAATTGGTCATACACGTGATAATGTCATATTGACATGTCTTGAATGTAATCGACGTCGGGTCGCTGGACGCCCTGACGCTAGTTTACAAAAGTGAACGTGGTGGTAATTGTGTATCTTCAGGAATTACTTGCAATTGTTCACGTACAAATCCACGTTGAGGAGCATTTGAATCCAGCCTGTATATGGCAGGTCTACCCGTAGATCTAACAACGCTAGAAATTTTATGTGTGGTCACACTCCAGATAGGATCAATTGCTCTTTTCTTACCCCTTTCAAGTTCACCAGGTTCATATAAATACCTGACAGTCACATTACCTAACACTGGTTGTTTTGAAAAGTCACGTCGTTGTCCGTAGCCATCGATACGGGGTATATGTTTCTTTGTAATTGCATTAATAGGTTTCATAGAAGTTGCACGAGTAATTTCATTATTTAACGCAGCTATCACACTTGGTAATCTTGCAACCCATTCGCGAGATCTCATGTCGCCCTGAATTATTTCCTTTGCGTCCTGGTATCCAAATAACCGGTCAGCGAGTGTTCGATTAAATCGTTCAACTATTGCCTGATCACGATGAATTGCGATGTGTCCTTGTCTGATTTTGACATTGTTTTTTCATCAGCGATGATACTGCACCAAGAAATTCTTTGCCAGGATCAACTTGTAGCAACTGTGGCCATCGCAAAGGTCCTCGTTAATAAATTCGTTCAAACGCAGATGCAACTTCAGTTGTTTCTGTTGATAGCAGCTCCGCTTCTTTATATCTACTTGCAACATCAACGACAGTTAACGCGTATTTGTATGTGCGTGATTGACGTCCACGTGTTTTAATAGTGTCGTGCGGTAAAAACAAAATATCTGCTTGATGAACTTCATTGGGAACACTGACATCAAAATACGCGTACTGAATTCTTTTAGGTGGACGTAGATAGATTTGCCATATTGCCTGTCGTGCTAACCACGCTGCAGCAACAGCACGTGAGACATTTGCTGCTTCAGCAAGTTTACTAATCGCTGCTCTGCCCTTCCAATATCCACTTGGGCTATAATAAATGGATTCCATTATAATAGTTACATAATTAATTACCCAGCTCCTAGCATTATTTTACCTTTCATAGCAGATTTCACTAGAAAACTAGCGAGTTTTTCTCTAAGAGATTTATCAGGTATAGAATTTAACACATGAATCAGTTTCACATCTGCGAGATGCCGTTGTTGTAAATCCTTGCTTTTATACGCAACATCATGAACGTGACACGCTTGATCAATCTTATTTATTGGATACTCTCCTGGTCGCGGTTGATCTTGATCATCAAGTCGAATATCAAGTCGAGTTCCAGGACCACAATAATTATATCCTGGTAAGTGTTTTTCCCCGGGATATTTCGCCCACGGAACCGCTGGTAATTTTCCCAACAAAGTGGCGATATCACCTCCTGTCGCTGTGCTTGAAATAAATTTGTATTTTTTTTTTGTGCCACACTTTTCACACTTACCTGTCAGTGCGCGTTTTTTATTTTTTATTATTGTTGTTAATCCAGAGGTTGGGGTGGTTGCCCTGCATCGAGCACAATATAGATTCATATCATTTATCATATGGATATAATTGACTTTTCTGCGACACGAAAACAAGAGCCAGTCAAGCATCACCCAGCGCTACCGAATTCTATTAGGGCAATCATAATAGGTCCATCTGGATCAGGCAAAACACAATTATTGCTTAATTTGATAATGAGATGGCTCAAGTGGGATAAATTATATTTAGTAGCTCCATCTGTAGATGACCAGCGATGCTATGAAGTACTTAAAGATTTTAATGAAAATGCAAAATCGTTATATGAAGACAGTGACGCTATTGACTTTATAACTGATATTGATGAAGCACCATCTGTAGATGACCTTCATGGAAGTATTAATAATTTAGTAGTATACGATGATGTCATGCTGGATAAACAATCAAATCCTGCTCGGATATTCTCCAGAGGCAGACATAAAAACACAGACGTGATTTATGTTACACAGCGTTATACACAAATTCCAAAAGTGATCAGGGATAACTGTAATATTTTAGTTGTTTTTAACGGAGTTGATACACATACGCTTCGAAATATTTATCAGACTTGGTGTTCAGGGGACATGGACATGAATAAATTTAAAAATTCCTTTGCACACGCGCAATCTACCCCGTTTGGTTTCATCACGATAAACCTGCATGACCCAAGATCGAGGTATCGTATAGGTATTGATAGAATATTTGGTCCTTGATACTGAATAACTCTGTCACTCATAGAGTAATTAAGCAGTTATTTTCCTTGACAGTCAAGGATAAAACGGTGCATAGATAATTAATAGTTTCATACCTATACAGTCATGTTTCTTCTTTGACTTCGATTTCCCAGCCCTGTATCTCTGAAAAGTCTGAGAAATTTACCTATTTCATATAATCAAACCACAAAAAAATATGTTGCCTAAAATCAGGACGATCCACGTTATAGACATTAGTCATTATCGATTTTTTTTGTTCAGACCGGAATGAACTGAATAATATCGATCCATGCATTCATTGCTAGATAGTTCTGTCCTGATGAAATCATGGGTTGATAATATAATATTTAAACAAGACAGAAACGGCAGAAATATGTAAAATTGCAGATTTTATTCAGAATCAGATAAAATACTGATCACAGAATCTGCAGTGACAGAGTCAATGCTTATATATTTATTTTTGAAACACATATTTGCAAGTGGAACATGGTGCATTGCTATCACGTCTGACTCTCGTACTCGAGGTCTAGGGTTCGGTTCCCCATGACTGACACATGTCGGTGGTTTGTGGCCCTGGGATGTCACTTATTTTAATAATTGGGGCACAAGCATAAGCCTCATGTAACCCTTGCCAACGTCAAACAACGTGGCGAGTGCAGTTTTTCACTTTCCCCGGGGTTTGATTGGGGGGTGGTGGTTACTATATGCGCTTGCGTCCTAAAATAAACAGCAGGATGATGTGAAGTCGTGACCACTGAAAGTACCCACATAGGGACATTCAGAAAGAATGCCCGCCGGACCAGAAAGTCTCAATAAGGTGCCTGTGGACCTTAAGACAGGTCTTAACTGATGAAAGAGTGCCCTGTGGGCTTAAGGCCTCAATAAGGGACTCTTAGGACCTTATTGGCAAAAGACTTTACCGGCAGAAGGGACCCCAGTGGAATGGTAGACTGAACGTCATAGCTGCTGTTTATTTTTGAATTTATTCAAGTCGACAGCAGCAGGGAGGGGGTGACCACATGTATGTGATATGTTTTTGGTTCCATTTTTCAAATGTTCGTAGCCGTTTTGTTTTAAACATAATCTTTTTTTAGCCCTTGTAGGAACCCTTATTTTTTCAAAATGAAGGCTCTGCAAAATTGGTCTGTTCACCCTCCCTGCTGCTCCATCTCATTATCAGATTAAGCAATAATTGCGTCTTACCATTTCCAGATGGCCCAATTATTATCATTCTAATAGAATTCGGTAGCGCTGGGTGATGCTTGACTAGCTCTTGTTTGCGTGTCGCCGAAAAGTCAATTATATCCATAATAATAAATAATATGAATCTATATTGTGTTCGATGCAAAGCACCCACCCCCACCGTTGGAATAACAGCAATAATAACAAAAAATAAAAAACGCGCACTGACAGGTAGGTGTGAAAAGTGTGGCACAAAAAATATATATTTATTTCATCTAGCACAAAGACAGGAGGTGATATCTCTGCTTCGTTGGGAAAATTACCAGGGACTCCGTGGGCAAAGTATCCCGGAGAAAAACACTTACCAGGATATAATTATTGTGGTCCTGGAACTCGACTTGATATCCGACTTGACGAACGAGATCAACCAAGACCAGGAGAGTATCCAATAAATAAGATTGATCAAGCGTGTCACGTTCATGATGTTGCGTATAAAAGCAAGGATTTACAACAACTACATATTGCAGATGTGAAATTGATTCATGTGTTAAATTCTATACCTGATAAATCTCTCAGAGAAAAACTCGCTAGTTTTCTAGTGAAATCTGCAATGAAAGGTAAAATAATGCTAGGGGCCGGTAATTAATTATATAACTATTATAATGGAATCTGTTTATTATTCCCCCAGAGGATATTGGAAGGGCAGAGCAGCGATTAGTAAACTTGCTGAAGCAGCAAATGTCTCACGTGCTGCTGCTGCGGCGTGGTTAGCACGACAAGCATTATGGCAAATCTATCTACGTCCACCTAAAAAAATTCAGTACGCGCATTTTGATGTCAGCGTTCCAAATGAAGTTCAACAAGCATATATTTTGTTTTTACCGCACGACACTATTAAAACACGTGGACGTCAATCACGCACATACAAATACGCGTTAACTGTGGTTGATGTTGCAAGTAGATATAAAGAAGCGGAACCATTATCAACAAAAACAGCATCTGAAGTTGCATCTGCGTTTGAACGAATTTATCAACGAGGACCTTTGCGATGGCCACAGTTGCTACAAGTTGACCCTGGCAAAGAACTTCTTGGTGCAGTATCATCGCTGATGAAAAAGCATAATGTCAAAATCAGACAAGGACACATCGCAATTCATCGTGATCAGGCAATAGTTGAACGATTTAATCGAACACTCGCTGAACAGTTATTTGGATACCAGTATGCAAAGGAAATAATTCAGGCAGATAGAAGATCTTGTGAATGGGTTGCAAGATTACCAAGTCTGATAGCTGCGTTAAATAATGAAATTACTCGTGCAACTTCTATGAAACCTATTAATGCAATTACAAAGAAACATATACCCCGTATCGATGGCTACGGGCAACGACGTGACTTTTCAAAACAGCCAGTGTTAGGTAATGTGACTGTCAGGTATTTATATGAACCTGGTGAACTTGAAGGGGGTACAAGAGAGCAACTGATCCTATCTGGAGTGTGACTACACATAAAATTTCTAGCGTGGTTAGATCTACGGGTAGACCCGCAATATACAGACTGGATTCAAATGTTCCTCAACGTGGATTTGTACGTGAACAATTGCAAGTAATTCCTGAAGACAGAAAAGTATCACCGCGTTCACTTTTGTAAACTAGCTCCCCTACGTCGATTACATTCAAGACATGTCAATATGACATTATCACGTGTATGACCAAGATCACTATTAATTCTGTCTACGGTGAACCGTCTTGGATTATTACTCGAATACTCCCATAGCATATTACAATTACAACTTGCACAATGATTATTCTGTCGTTGTTTTAGTGTCATAATTAATTCAGTATCAATATCAAAGTCGCGATTATTTTTTTTTGTCACATTGCTTATAATCAAATAGTTTTTTTCTTATTATGCCAACACCTTCGGTGTCACTAGCAGTTTGATTATTATTTTCTGTAAAATTCATAATAACCCTGTGTAGTTGAGATATTCTTCTGACTCGAGACACTGTGAGATAAACTAAATTTGACCATTCGATTCTATCATCGACAATCCAGATATTTGTATCAGTAATAGTTAGTCCTTGTGACGAATGAATCGTTATAGCGTATCCTAATTTACATAGAGTTTTATCCATGATCAACGCGCTCTCAACAACATCAACATCAACCAAAACAATATCATTCAATACAAGATTTTGTTTTTCATTTGTTCCTGGAATTTCAACTTCAATATTTTGTCGTCGAGTATCAGCTGGGCGATAGCACAATGGTACGGGTAGATTTAAAAATTTTTTTTTATGCAACAGAAATAATTTCTCTTGCAATTCATCACGAACTATTTTTCTACTCGCAACTATTAAATCATTTGGTCTCCATAAATTCCAAAAATCGTTCACAGGAGTTTCCGGAATTATTTCACGCATTATCTCACATTGTATTCTATCTGGCTGTAGTCTGATTAGTCTTTTAAATTCTTTCAGAGGTTCATCAATAGCTCTATGATCATCGGTTATCTCCTCATAATAATCCACAAATGATTTTAACCACTCGTGCGGAGACTGCCCAACGAAAGGTGGTGGTTGACCATGATCGCCGCACATTATCACAGCAGTATTTTTTGTCAGTAACCAATCGAGAAATATTTTTAATGTTTCTAACGATACTGTACAAATTTCATCCCAGATGATAATCCGGGGTATATATTTCTCACCCATTCGCTCAGGTGTCCACGTATCCCCGCACCATCTGAAGGAACGATGATAAGTTTGAGATTTTACTCCTCGTTGTTTTATTTCTCTTGCTAGTCTTTGTGTAGGTGTCAGAACAATCATATCAACGGAGTTCTTCAAACCCGTAACATCGTTACGGGGAAATAATTCATTGGCACGTGTTGTTTTTCCAGAACCTCCAGGTCCATTGAGATAAACGGTTTTATGTCTGGCCACAGGATCAAACACAGATGGTGCCGATGATTTCAATATTTGATTGTCATTACCGTAATATATTTCCTTGATTTCAACGTCTGCAGATTCAGAATTGTCAAGTATATTTTCTTGTTTTATTCTCCATGATCCCCATTCACCATTACCGAGCAGCGGTTTTAGCAAATCTAAATAAGCTTTATTTATATAAAATGAATCCGTGGCAACTCTGACAGCGTAAGGAGGAAATCTATTTATCATCGATAATAAATTTATCGAAACCTAAGCGAGCATAGAAGATCTTAAATGAGTAAACTGTGGTGGCTCACCATCGATATAATTCACGATTGTACCTAATTTAATTCCGTCTGATGAATAAGCATTACTCCGACTCATAAATGTGTTTTTTTCCGTTGTATCAGCAATTATAAAATCGAGTTCAGCATCATCCATTATTAATCTTGTACACATTCGTTTATGATCATATGAGCCTCCTTGAGTAAACTTACCAATTATTTTCCTACCAAGATCTTTTGGAACTTTATTTTCATGATCAATCATATCAGGATTTTCATCACCTGACTCTGTCAAGGAATATTTCTTATGTTGAGGTAACCAAACTTGTTTCTGCGGACGATATGATATAATGGCTTCACTTACGCTCAACGACACTAAGATTCCAGTATCAAGCATGTATCGTAATAGCACTATTGGAACCCAATATTTTTTCTGAGAAATGTCTTCCAAACCAAACATAAATAATCGGATGCAGATTTTTTGCAAACTCAAATGACTCTATACAAGCAAATCCAGTTAAATCAAAATCAAGTGATGGCCCATTTATCGCAACTCTGGTCATCTCGTGTGTGGGATGTCCAAATCTTTTGAAATATTCAGAACAGTCTCCGTATCCAAGAAAACTCCCAGGATAACACGCCACCATATCAACCGATATAATATCGCTATAATCGTATTTAGTATTCCACAATCCGCCGTGTCCGTATTCGACACAACTGTGCTGGATGTCTTCAAGAAATTCTAATCGTGTCGGTTTCCATGAATTTTTTTCTTGAGCAAAGTGAACCGCAACTGATGGAACTATAAAACAATTATTCAATAATCATCCAATTTCGATGCTATCAGAATCATATTTCAATGCAAGATTCTTCATTTTTTGTGGAGAGATTCTGCAAGATAAATTTCTCCGTTAGGCCTTACAAATTGATTGTAATACGAATCTGAACTTTGAAATAACCAAACACATACAGGGTCACTCTTACTAATATCACTGATAACGTTAAATATATAATCACTGTAAAATTTAACGGTTCTGTCTCGTGGAAATATTGTTACAGCATTAGTCCATGCATGTGAATTATGATCAATGATTGTTATAGGGGTTCCATTTTTTGTATATTTCGGTTGGTACAAAATTTCTCCGGTTAGTGTTTTTACTGTTGTTGGAAAACTTAATTTCTTTTCTAGTTTAGCAACGTCGCTGATAGATGCTCCGGTATCTTTAACTGTTTCTGCCCACGCATTTATTTTTTTACGTCTTAGATCCGTTAAACCGTTTCCGCGTATTGCTTTTGAGAAATGTTCTATAACTCTCTCAGCTACGCAGTTTAGTCCCCTTGACAAAGTCAATGAGGAAAATTTCATTGGTTTGAGATTATTAACGCTAGGTTTATCATTTAACGGATATATCGCATAGACAACTGCAGTTACAGGATAATCTCGTTCATAATACGGTTTATCAATACCAGTCAATGTTCCTGGTTTTGATTTTTTATTTAATGTAACAGTATTATTTCCAGTACGAAGCCGTACAGGGTCACGTTTATCACGGATAATACAAGTGTCGTCATCTGTCTGTACAATAAATTTTACTAGAATAATATATCGCTGATTGTCGAGATAGTTGATAATATTTCTACCTCGTTCGTCACGCATTCTAGCATCAATGGTATTCATGATCCTGAATGTCGACCAAGTATGAGCCGCGCCATCGTTGCGAAATTCTTTCTTGGCTTCACGGATACGATCGATTATATCGGTATTTTTCAAAACCAGATCTTGCATCGAAAAATTAAATTTAGATTTCGGTAGTTTATCAAGATCAAATCTTGCCCTGGAAGCTTCAATTGCGGATAATCTCTCAAATTCCTCCATACTATAATTAAGACAAATATATGTTTAATTAAACTTTAATTTATATATATATATATATATATATATATATATACTATATATATATAGCAACAACCATATATATATATATATATATATAATGATTCAAACAAACAATAAATGCAGGTGGCTCATGAGTGGTTATTCAACTCCTTGTAATAAATCATGCGTAAATGAATTCTGTGGTCAACATATGCAAAGCTGACTCATGCGTACGACGATGCCACTCAAACCCCACGCGTTTATTTACTCGTGGATTTAAAACCCACCACTCCCTATTATTTGCGATTTCGTACTCATCTGTTTCACTACTGGTGCCAAGACGGAGGGCCTGTCGTGCACACGTCGCCGTCGTCGACTTAACAACAACAACCAAAAAAGTCTATAAAAACCTCGGTCACCTTGGATCTCTCTCACACAGCGTCAACATGACGTCCCTTCAGTCTCATCTTCCCGTCAAATTGATTCGAGCCTTGTACGGCATCAGTCGAGAATAAAATCCACAAATACGTGCTCGTGTCTTAGAAGCCAGTCTCAAAGAAGTCTTACGATGGTTTACGGTGACAGCATGTCAGTTACTGTAAGGCATCATCCACATTCCACATCAAACCAAACATTTGTTTGACAGAAACAAAGTATCCTTGACGCAACTGGCCGATCCTCTCATTGACACTCAAACCAAAAAGCAAATCATTTTAAAACCTGGAGGTAGCGGTTCTCTAGGAGGTGTCATCATTCGTTCCCTCTTAAAATGGAATCCCAATGCTCCCAAAGTCCTCCCCAAGAAAAAAGTCACTCCGCAACGTACCCAGAAGAAAACGAAAAAGATTAACGGTGTCAAGACCAGGTCACAGCCTCAGAAAAAGAAAAAGAAAAGCCCACAGAAAACAGCTTCTATCCGCAAGAGAGGTACTGCCGCCAGGACGCAACCTTACATTCGCAAACCACGACCTACCGATACGGTGACTGAGTTTCTAGCAGCCTCAGGTTCTTCCACTTCTCCGTTGCTGTTAATGCCTGCCAAACCCGATTTGAAACGTGCCTTTCCTAATTTGATGAAACATTGGAAACCCGCGTCTCCAAAGTACCTGCCGCCAAAATCAAAGTCCAAGTAAGATCGAGTGTGCTAAGAGTTTACTGGACTTGTCCAAGCAAGAACTGTCCCGATTGAGCCCGTTGTGAACCCCTCCTCGACGTGTGATGCCTACCATGAAAACCATACGACGAGTCTACAATCAGTGGCGACGCATTCCAGTAGAAAAAGCACCTGAGGCCAGCGATAGAGATCAGTGTTTTTGTGTTCCTGAACGCCCAAAGATGCCCCCTCAAAGACGTGTCCACCGTCACCATCGTAGTTCTTCTGTCCAAAAAGGAAAAGGAAAAAGAAATGGACTGCCTCCTCGTTTATCCAAATATTGGGACATGTTGTCCGTCCTGTCCAAAGCATCTCCACCCATGCGAGAAAAACTCATTCAAACCGCCTCCAAAGATGTCATCGGTACCGTGAGCGAATGTTGTCTGAATGTCTTGAAAGGCACGATACCTTTGTCTAAACATCAGAAAGAATGCTTAGCCAAACACCGACACGTTCCTCGCCAAATGGTCCAAAAGAAAATCCCCATTCGTCAAAAGAAAAAGATGTTGGTGCAACGCGGGGGAATTTTACCCCTGTTCGGACCCTTGCTGGGAACAATAGGAGGACCCTTGCTGAAGGAAGTATTGGGAACGATGGGAAGAATTCTGGCATGAAGATAAAAGGTTCAAGAAGATAAAAGGTACCTCTGGAATCAAAAGATCTCAGACATAATCCTTGAAATCCAATGGAAGGACGAAAACTGGCTTTAGTGCCTTACAAACAATGGATGGAATACCATCGTTGGCAAGAACAACGAACCCCGCATTTACCTCCCAATCCTCATTTGACCGAGATGTCCCAGTTACAACACGAATTGCAGTCATTGATGGATCGCAGGGATTTCTCAGAAACAGAGAAATCGCAACGGTACGGTCAAATGTTGTAACGACTACAACTCTTTCACCAGGAAGCTTAAGACGAAACAGCTCTGCCCTCTCTGAAAGATTTTAAGACCATGATGAAAAGTCCACCACTACCCCCACCACCATGCCAGCGGTCAAGACAGATGCAACCCCACGGATGCCTGAGGAAAAGGAGACACGAGAAGTCTTTTAAACACCGTCAACAGCTCCCATCCCTAGTAAGACTGCAGTGACCTTGTTGGCCCCTTCCCCAACACCCCAACTAGAAGAACTTAAAACTTGGATTAAAAAGATGATGTCCACTCCTCCTTCGACAGAAGCCAAAAAGAAAGAAGGGAAACCAGAAGTGGAAAAAGAAAAGAAGACCAAAGCCATCCCATTACCACCACCACCACTACCAAAACTACCTTCGACTTGTACTCCCGTGGCACATCGGACACGTAAAGCCGTTTCTAAACGACCCCCACATCCCATCCAGAGTCGCATCAGTGAAGAGTGGATCACTTATTAAAAAATGGAGAAGGTGTTAGCCATCATTTATTACGACCCATCCCATCCTGCAGGTTACAGAGGAGTTCAGAAATTGTATTGTGCTGTCAAAACTCGACTGAAAAGTGTCCGTTTACCTGAAGTGCAAGGATGGTTTCAAGAACAAGCCACGTACACCTTACACAAACCCATTCGACGAAAATTTTCCGGAAGTCGCACCCGTGTGGAGGGCATCGATCATCAATGGCAAGCCGACTTAGCTGATGTCTCTCATTGGCCACCTACAATCGTGGCTAGAAATATGTGTTTTGTGTCATCGACGTCTTTTCCAAATATGCTTGGGTCGTGCCATTGACTTCCATATCGAGCAGTGAGTTAGTGCGAGCCCTCCAACTGGTGTTGAAACAAAGCGGGCGTCACCGTCTTCGATGGCAAACCGACAAAGGCACCGAATTTCTGAACCAAGCTTTCCAAAAAGAATTGAAGAAACGTGACATTCATTTTTTCACCACTGAGAATCCCGAAACCAAAGCCAGCATCGTGGAACGTTTTCAACGCACCTTGAAAGAACGCCTTTTTCTGCCAAATCTTTGTGGTGTATTGTGTCATCGGTGCTGCCATTGCCAATTTGAGTTTGCAACAAGGAGACAAACAATTGTGGACCATTTTACTCAGCAGTTGCATCGGTTACCTTCTTCCCAATCCTTCCTTGAAATATTCCTCTAACGGAAACAACAACGCGAGCCTTGCGTCCAACGTGACTTCCCCTTCTAACAGTCACTATTCTAACAACAACTATCTTTTAGACACTCCTCTGACTTCCAGCGACACCTCGGACACTAGAACTCTGGAGTTATGAACAACCAATTTTACTTAACGTTACCCAGTGACAGTTCCATGGAGGTGTTTCCCAATAACACTTTATGCTGTTACACGGCCAAATTACCTCAGGCCATCCAATCAAAACATCGTCGAAAATCAAAACACTTTTACGGTAGAAGTTCATTACGGGCAAGTGCAACAACACTTGGTTGAACGCGTCACTGTAGGTGACTCTATGAAATCACAAGACCCCCAAACTACATGGACCACTTATCGGTTAAATATTCCCCCAGGCTATTATTTTAGTGGTCAACATTTGGTGAACGCAATTGCTGACAGGTTCAATGGCATGTTTGGCAAGGCCTTGGAGAAAACCAGAAAAAGTTTCACGATCGTATACCACAAAGTAGCTCGTCGCCTACTGATTAAATTTTCAGTTTTCAGAGGACAAAGTATTGGCCATTACATTTTGTCCTGAATTGTATGACATTTTGGGTGGAGACCCTAAGTTGGTCAAGATTAGAAACGAAATACCAGCCGTTACCAGCAACTCGGATTTTGCGAAATATTTTCGATCCCCTGTAGAAATAAACCAAGGACTGAATTTGATCTTTGTGTACTCCGATGTGGCGGAGTACAACGTGGTGGGACACTCCTCCGTACCGTTACTGCGTGTCGTTCTTTTCAAAGTGGATTCTGCCACAAACGCTGACGAGGAAGGTGGAAACACCTATCACGTTCACCACGAATTTGTGCATCCTCAGTATTTGCCCGTCAGTAAGTCGTATTTCGACACTCTCAACATTACTACAAAAGGAGATCTAGGACAAAATATTCCATTCACCAAAGGGAAAGTCACAGTGAAACTTCATTTTCCAAAACGATTACTCTAACCCCTTGTCAGTCACGTATCCTGTGTACCAAGGAGTCGCTCGACAGCGAGGTCATGCTTTAGGAGATATGGTGAAATCAGCCTTTCGTTCGGTGGCTCCCGTTTTGAAACCAATGGTGACACGGGGATTGCACGCCTTGAAAGATGCCTCGTTGACGTAAGGTAAAGAATTTCTCCAAAACGTCATCATTGACAAACAAAATCCCAAACAAGCATTCCTACTTCCCTGACGCCACAGCAAGGACAAGGCAGAAAGAGAAGATGAAGACACCCCCTCAGATGACTTCACACCCCCAGAGCTAGAAAGACTAAGAAAAGAAAAACCGTCCGAGATTTAAACGTTTTTGATTATTAAATCTGAGAAAATGATGCACCGAGAGTCTTGCGCCTGTTGCAAGTCGGAACTGGATTTGTTTGCCATGCCATCCACCATAATGACGATGCAAGAATCCCAATGGGTCGAATTTCATCCCGTCTCCTCTTTGACGAATTCAGCTCCCATTGAGTTTGAAATCAAAGGACAGCCCAAAGATTACATTGATCTGAATAGCAGTTACTTGTATCTGAAACTGAAAGTGATCAAGACGGACAACACCAATCCGGGAGCCGATGACAGAGTAGCTCCCGTCAACAATTTCATGCATTTCTTGTTCGGCGAAGTGGATTTGTACTTGAGTAACAAACTGGTCAGCAGTAGCATGGATACTTACCCTTACCGAGCGTACCTGGAAAATCTCTTGACTTACGGAAAAGAGGCCAAAAACACTCATCTGGATGCTTGCGTGGTATGGAAACCTGACATAGCAGGCCAGGACAAATTAACGACACAGCCCTGACAGAAGATGGCGATCCTCAGAATGTGGGCTTTAACGACCGTCGAAAGAAAATCCTGCAAGGTTGTAATTTGGAACTGATGGATCGTTTGCATTTGGACATGTGGTTGCAAGACAAGTATTTGCTCAACGGAGTGGATTTTCGCCTGAGACTGAATTGCAGCAGTGTCGCTTTCCATTTGATGGCTCATGCCAACGTGTACAAAACCATCATCCAAGAAGCCAGACTTTACGTTCGTCGTGTAGAAGTTTTACCAAAAGCGGGAAACGACATCAGTCACACACTGAGCAGAACGACCGCCAAGTATCCAATACGACGCGTAGAAGTGAAAACGTTCACCATTGCTGCTGGACTCCGATCCAAGATCGAAAATCATCTGTTCCAAGGACAGTTACCCAAACGTTTATTCGTTGGTATCGTCATCAGTGCAGCCCTCAACGGAGCCCACGATCAAAATCCTTTCCAGTTTAAGCACTACAGAGTGTCCAAGATCGAAGTCAGTTGCGAGGGCAAGACCTTGTGTACCAGACCCTTTGAACCTAACTTTGCCCAGAAGAATTACTTGAGATCCTACTTGTCCGTGTACGAAGCTACCGGACAACTAGGAACCAACACCAGTCACGGTATTTCATACGAAGATTATCTAGGATGTTACACGTTGTGGGTCTTTGATTTCACTCCAGACCAAGGCAGCGACGAGAGACATTTCCACCCTATAAAATCCGGTCAACTGCGTGTGGAACTTCAGTTTGCAGAAGCTCTCGCCGAGACGGTAAACGTCATCGATAATACCATAGAAATCAACAGTTTGAGAGAAGTCGTTCTAGACTATTAGAAACTATGGAATAAATTATCCCTCTTTGAACGGTAGAGAATCTTTGGAAATGGAATGGGAGGATACCGTGAAAGCAGAACCCGAAGACAAAGACGAAGAGGACGTAGTGGTCACATCCAGATGGCCAGAACAAGAGTAACATTTAGTGTCCTGTTTTGCCAAACACCTGGCGGATAAAATTACGGAATTGACCAAGAAAGATTGCTATGGATGTCAAAACGATCATCCCAGTCAAACTCAACACGATAAATATCTGATGATGAGTCAAGAAGAAAAATTGGATGAGTATCTGGACGACGCTTGGAGTCTCATCTCGGAAGAAGCAGTGTTGCATAAGTGGTATAAAGGCTTGCGTGATCATTCCTACCCCCCCCCCCCAGTCTATGCTGGAAATCTATCACATCGAAGCTCTCTTAGCCCCGAGTGAAGAGACAAATCAAAGAAACGGTTACTTGACGGAGAGTTTCAAACAAAAAGCCAGAATTAAATTGATGACTTATCATTACCTGTGAAAAACACAACAAAACAAAAAATGGATACATGGGAACTTTATTACCTTTTGAACAACAGTTCGTACACTGCTTCTTGGAATCCTGTCGTGTGTGCTAAAGATGAACTACCTCATCGCAAACCTCAAGACCATCAAGCTTATGTGATCAACACGGACGACAGTCATCTCCCAGGAAGCCACTAGGTAGCTGTCTACTTCCCTAAAGAGGATTGCGTTAAGTATTTTGATTCGTACGGATTACCCCCTTTGCAAGACGACATCATTGACTTTATGAGAAGAAATGCCCAGACGACACGATTCAATAATGTGAAATTACAAGGCACAGATTCCATAGTGTGTGGACAATATTGTGTGTATTTTCTTCATCAACGCAGTCTTGGATATACTTTAGAACATTTAGTGACTTATTTTGATCGTAACTCTTCTAGAAACGATGAGAAAGTAGATTGATGGTTTTGTGACCATTATGGCTATCTTTTGTCTTTAGCTAGGAAAGGTAGTGTACATCAATGGCCTCATGACTTCCATAAGTGGAAATCTCACATGATTTCACAACGTTGTCAACCTTGTCAAAAAAAGTTTGTTTGATGTTATTGTTAATTGTTAATGGTTAATTGTTTGTTGAATAAAAAAGTTGTTTTGAAAAATGTGTCTGTCGTTTGTTTTTTGAAAAAAAACTGAATATATGCTCTTTGACTTCTCTCTATCCTTCACCATGACATTAGCCATCATAACGTTTCGACTCAGTAAAAATCCTAGTAGGGATGTTTTCTATCGCGTCCGCGTTTGAACCATATAAAGCGGGTCGGTCTCCAGTCTGGCCATCCATGGTTGACTCGTCTACCTATGAACATGCCTTCCAGACTAGCCAAGCTGAACGAAGCTTACGTGAATTTACATCGTGTCAGGCTAAACCTGATACCAAAGCCTGAAGAGATAGAGAATGTCAGGATGTTAACAATAGCCCAAGACCTGGTAGAAGAGGTCATCAGAGAGGAAATCAAGAAATAACAAGAAGAATGGACAGAGAAGTACAGACTTCAGAAGCAGAGAGAACAGCAGCAGCAGCAGCAACAGCAGGAACAAGACAGAGGTTTTTTTGACTGCCGTGTGGACACCAAGGAGTTCTCCTTCTCTTTCCGCAGAAACAGACCATATCGTGTAGGAAAGCCTGCCGCCAGACGGGGACACAATCTTAGACAGTGAAAGATTGCCATCACTCCCCGTCAACGAAAACAGCCCTTTTCAGGGCTACCCCCAATACTCTAGAAAAGACATACCAATTCAATTGCCAAAAATTTGTGTGTTTATGTTTTTTAAAAATAGAAGTGTTTCTATAAGCACTTCGTCTCTTTTGTCAGTAAAATTCGACACTTTGTTTCTCTGTCTTTTCCAATAGTGCATGTCTGTGTTTGTAAGTAAAAAAAAAAAGTCAACGTATTTCTTTTAGGTCCGCGCGTTCCATGTAATAGGAATAGTGGTATTGTAAGTTTTGGTGTCAGGGGATGTTTTCCTTCACGTTCGTGCTTCAAGTATATAAAGCATAGCGATCGTCAGTCTGGCTATCCAAAGTTGACCTGTTAACTTCGAAGAAGATGAGCAGAATGACAAAACGTTTAGAACTTCAGATGCATCTGGAGTATGCCAGACACCTCCTGGACGAACTGGCCATGGAGGCTATTGCGGATGAAGCCAGGATATAGGAGGAGGAAGAGAAGAAAAAGAAAGAAGAGGAGAAGGAAAAGAAGCGAGAGATCCTGCCTCACCTCATACTGAGACCTGTGTGCGAAGTCAAGCCTTGGTGAGGACGCCTCCACAGCCAGTACGAGTTCAGCTACAACCAGTACTGCCACCTCAACCACAGCCACATCCACAACCATAACAACAACATCCTTGACTCTGGCATAGAAGACAGAGGGAACAACAAGTGTTCACTATCCCACAAACAGAGGAATGGGATAGTGAAGCCACTCAACCTCCCTCTGCACTCCCAAGAGAAAGATTGAATTGGGAGCAGGACTGGAGCAGACATTGTGTCTGTGGGGCCAGACCTGGGAGGTGTCACCCTTAGCCAGGTGCATCTGAAGTTGGAAAGGAAAAACAGCCCTTCTCAGGGCTAACCAGATCTCTAGAAAAGAGAGACTATTCAAGTTGCCAATTTGCGTGAACGTAGAGTAGTGTGACTATAAACACTCACTCATTTACTGATGTGTGTGTGTGTGTGTGTGTGTGTGTGTGTGTGTGTGTGTGTGTGTTTTGCGTTTGCGTACGTTTGTGTGGATAGTAGATATGGTATGTTTTTCTTCTCTTCCCGTTTGTTTGGATAGTATAGTGTTTTTCTTCTCTTCCCATCTGTGTGGATAGTAGAATGTGTGTTATATGCGTTCGCGTCCGTTTGTGTGAATAGTAGAGTGTTTTTTTTTATTCTTCTCTTCCCGTCTGTGTGGATAGCAGAGTGTGTGTTATATGCGTTCGCGTCCGTTTGTGTGGATAGTAGATATGGTGTGTTTTATGAGTTCTCGTTCGTTTGTGTGGATATATTGTGTTTTTTCTTCTCTTCCCGTCTGTGTGGATAGTAGAGTGCGTGTGTTATATGTTCGCATTGGTTTGTGTGGATAGTATATATGGTGTGAAGTGAATGTAAGGGATGTTTTTCTTCACGTCCGTGCTCCACGGATATAAAGCGGAGCGCTCGTCAATCTGGCTACCCGCGTTGACTAGCCAATACCTTTCGAGATGAACGTGTTTAACCAGTTAAAACACAGTTGGTACTGGATGATGGATGCAGCATATGTGGCGAAAAGGCTTCAAAAAGAATGGAGGTTTCCAGGTAGCCTAGACTATGCGAACAGCCTTAATGTAGCCAAGGATGAAGTTCTAGGCATGATAGAGGAACAAGTACAGAAGTTAAGAGGTTTCATTAAACCTAAATATGTAAGAGTAGGCACCTTGAAGCACGCCCTTGATGTTGTCATCAGAGTAATGTGCGTTTTGGAAAATATATTCAATTTGACAGAGTGGTCTTTTGTCAAATGGGGCTTAGACCAGTTAAAGAAAGTCGAAGACATGATGAAAAAGGTATTGGAAGAAGAAGTGCAGAAAATTAAAGAAACATGGGCAAAAGAGAGAAAGGACAAAGAAAACAAAAAGAAGAAAGAGGAGTATGAGAGAATGAATAACAATTGGAGAAAGATGCAGTAAAAATTTAGAGCAATGGGACATCCTGACTGGATGCCAGACGAAGAAAAGAAGAAGAAGAAAGGAATTATTGGAAAAGTGAAGAACTGGTGGAAGAAATGTAGAAAATAGAAGAAGAACCCAAAGGCCCTTTTCAGGGCCACTTTCATATGCCTCGAAAAGATTTACTCTTTCTTGCATAAAAATAAATTTTAGTCGATTGTATATTTTATGTTTTACTCCCAAAATATTTATTCTCTTACCTAAATATTTTTTAGTCGGTTGTATAATTTGGGTATGATAGATTGATGTTCATCAATCTATGGTTGTGTTGTATATGTCTATGTCTCTATTGTATTTGTCCCTACCTAGAGTAACCGCGAGTATTCAGGTCAACCACTTGCCACATTGTTGCTAGTACCGTGACGTCACCCCACCTGTTCCTTTCATATAGTCACTATACAGTCCCAATCCCTTGTCGCTATACATTCCCAATTCCTTGTCGCTCTATAGTCCCACCCATGTTAAATTTCCCATGTTAAATTCCCCTTGTCGCCACGGTACAATCCTCCAAATTTAACATTACGGTGTACGTGTAGCTATAGGATCCCCATATACTACTTACCACTAAAGTTTATTCAGAACTTTAAACATTAGGACTTGTGTGAGAAATTCTAGGATTATTTGGGATTTAAATCGCAATACCGTAAGTTCTTTTTACATTCTTCACTCATGTATCCTAGGGAAATGAATTATTTGTTGAAGTTTACAAAACTTGTTGGTTCTCACTCTTTTATGTTACTCATTGTAAGACCGTAGAGTCGTAATAGAAAGTTGGAGGCTCGTCCCTGGGATATGAATTTCCCTAAAATATTTCAGAAAACTTTAAAATTTAAGTTCACCTTGTTTGGGAATTTTCCAAATCCCAGGTGTTATTTCACATTTTATAAATCTATAGTGGAACCAACAAGCTTTTACAATGTCATCTAACGTTTAGAACTTTATTTCAAATCCTACCCAAGAACATTTAGACTCCTTGAAAAAGTATGAATTGCTCCATCTTTCCAGAAAATATGATCTTTCAGAGACATTTGGATAAATTGCTTTGGATTTGATTAGGAAGTCCTCCTCTGGCTCTAACTTGCAAGTTATGGAATTGAAATTAAAATACAAGAATTAAATAGAGTTAAAGAAAATGCCAGAGCTTCACGAAAAACAAATGCATTTGTGAAAGAGGAGGAGGAGGAGGAGGAGAGAGTAATACAATTTGCAGTTGAAGAAAGAAGAGAGAGAGAGAGAGAGAGAGAGAGAGAGAGAGAGAGAGAGAGAGAGAGAGAAACAGAAGGTAGGCTAATGCAAATAAAGATGCACTGTGTAAAAGAAGAGAGAGAAATACAGAGAGAAGGAAGAAATGGAATTTCAAGTTAGATTAAAAGAATTAGAGCTGGCAAGTTAAAAGCTCATCCCTTCTTTACGTGCAAATTCTGGTATTAATGTTACTAACATATTATTTTTGTACCCCCTTTTAAAGTGAGAGCAATAGGTAAATATTTTCCTCATTTGGAAAACAAAATTGCTGAAAATTTGAAATGGCCAAGAGACCATTTGACTGTTATCACAAAGTGTATTTTTGTAATTCAACAAAAGACTGTTGGCACATCACTGCGACACAGGCCACCTCAGGCACATAAACACTTCCAGTGTCGATTTATTTTCGAATACAACTAAAGTGTATTCAATACTTAAATCATTTAGACCTGTGTTAGAATATCTAGGATTTCGGATTTAATTAATACCATAGTAGATTTTATCCATCACTGTACATTACCTCGCATGCGTGGACTTTGTTCACTGAGTGCAATCATAACCTTTATACCTCCTTTGATGATTGATCTAACAATCCTTTTTCCCACGGTAGGACTGATCGCGTTCAAGTCATGGATGAGGTATATACCAGCACGTTTACATGTATAGATATCACTTGATGCCTTATAAGCAAGATCATATTAGTAGCATGCAGCAACAATGCGTTTTATAGGTGCTTTCCCACTTTCGTAAGTAGCAGCAGAGAGGGTGGACCCTACAACTTTGTAGAGACCCTATTTTTGAAAAGAGTTTTTGCCTTAATAATGAAAACTTCTCTAATTGACCAGATTTTTTCTGATTTTTTCACAATCTGGTCACTACGCGTGTGTCTTCCACCCTCTCTGCTGCTATGGTTTTTATCCAAAAATTGTATCAAGTCCGTTACGATATCTTGACCTCGGATCATGTAAATTTATTGTTACAAAACCAACAGCTTGTGCTTTTGAAAAGAAATTTTTAAATTTGTTCATGTCCATGTCCCCAGAACACCAAGTATAATAAATATTTTGCAGCGTATGATTATCAACTCCGTTGAACACAACTAAAATGTTACAGTTATCCCTGATCACTTTTGGAATTTGTGTATAACGCTGTGTAACATAAATCAATTCTGTGTTTTTGTGACGGCCTCGTGAAAATATTCTAGCTGGATTTGATTGTTTGTCCAGCATGACATCATCATACACTACTAAATTATTAATGAATCCATCCAGATCATCTACGATGGCGCTTCATCAATATCAGTAATAAAGTCTATGACACTGTCTTCATGCAACAATTTTGCATTTTCATTAAAATCTTTAAGTACTTCGTAACATCGCTGATCATCTACAGATGGCGCAACTAAATACAATTTATCCCACTTCAGCCATCTCATTATTAAATTGAGCAATAATTGCGTCTTCCCACTTCCAGATGGGCCTGTTATAATCATTCTGATAGAATTTGGTAACGCTGGATGGTGCTTTACTGGTTCTTGTTTTCGTGTCGCAGAAAAGTCAATTATATCCATATAATTAATAATATGAGTCTATATTGTGTTAGATGCAGAGCATCTACACCTACTACTGAATTAACGACAATAACAACAAAAAATAAAAGACGAGCACTTACAGGTAAGTGTGTGAAATGTGGCACCAAGAAATATAAATTTCTTCCAACAAAGACAGGTGGGGGTGATATCGCTGCTTCGTTAGGAAAATTACCAGGAACTCCATGGGCTAAATACCCCGGTGAGAAACATTTACCCGGATATAATTATTGTGGTCCTGGAACTCGTCTCGATATCAGACTCGATAACCAAGATCAACCAAAACCAGGAGAGTATCCAGTAAATAAGATTGATCAAGCGTGTCACGTTCATGATGTCGCGTATAAAAGTAAAGATTTGCAACAACGACATCTCGCAGATGTGAAATTGATTCACGCGTTAAATTCTATACCTAATAAATCTCTCAGAGAAAAATTAGCTAGCTTTCTAGTAAAAACTGCTATGAAAGGTAAACTAGTGCTAGGGGCTGGCAATTAATTATATAACTATCATAATGGAATCTGTTTATTATTCCCCGAGAGGATTCTGGAGAGGTAAAGCAGCGATTAGTAAACTCGCCGATGCAGCAAAAGTTTCACGTAATGTTGCTGCATCATGGTTAGCACGACAGGCAATATGGCAAATCTTCCTAAGTCCACCTAAAAGAATTCAGTATGCGCATTTTGATGTTAGCGTTCCTAATGAAATTCATCAAGCGGATATACTGTTTTTACCACATGATACTGTTAAAACACGTGGACGAAAATCACTCACGTACAAATACGCATTGACTGTTGTTGACATTGCGAGTAGATATAAAGAAGCGGAGCCATTATCAACAAAGACAACATCTGAAGTTGCATCTGCGTTTGAGCGCATTTATCAACGTGGTGGTCTACGATGGCCACGGTTATTACAAGTTGATCCCGGTAAAGAATTTCTTGGAGTAGTATCATCGTTGATGAACAAGCACAACGTTAAAATCAGACGAGGACATACTGAAATTCATCGTGATCAGGCAATCGTTGAACGATTTAACAGAACACTTGCTGAGCGGTTATTTGGATACCAATATGCAAAGGAAATATCTACTGACCTCAAGGATAGATCTCGTGAATGGGTTGCAAGATTACCGAGTGTGATAGCTGCGTTGAATAATGAAATTACTCGTACAACTTCCATGAAACCTTCTAATGCGATCAAAAAAAAAAATATATACCCCGTGGCTATAACGGACAACAACCTCAACCAGTATTAGGTAATGTAACTGTAAGATATTTATATGAACCTGGCGAACTTGAAGGTGGTAAAAAAAGAGCAACCGATCCTATCTGGAGCGTGACTACACATAAAATTTCTAGCGTGGTAAGATCCACTGGTAGACCTCCAATATACAGACTAGATTCTACAGCCCCTCAACGTGGATTTGTACGTGAACAATTGCAAGTAATTCTTGAGGATACGCAATTACCACCAAGCTCAATTTTGTAAATGTCCAGAGCCTCGACGTCGATTACACTCAAGACAGGTCAACATCACATTATCACGTGTATGACCGAGATCACTATTAATTCTGTCTACGGTAAATTGTCTTGGATTATTATTTGAATGCTGCCATGACATATTACAGTTGCAACTTGCGCAATGATTATTCTGTTGTTGTTTTAGTTTTATAATAAATTCAGCATCAAGATCAAAGTCACGCTTATTTTTTTTTTGTCACACTGTTTATAGCTGACTAATTTTTTATTGATGTCGATATTGTTAGTGATTTCTTCAGTTATTACGTAATCTACAATAACTCTACGCAGTTGCGATATTCTCCTGACTCGAGATACGGCGAGATAAACTAAATTCGACCATTCAATACGATCATCTACAATCCAGATTCTAGTATCAGTTATAGTTAATCCCTGCGACGAGTGAATCGTTATAGCGTATCCTAACGTCCATGGCGATTTATCCATGTTCAACGCGTTCTCAACAACATCAACAGTAGCCAACACGATATCATTCAAGACAAGATTCTGTACCCTTGGTGGAATCAAGGTATCTGGTATTTCAACTTCAATATTTTGTCGTCGAGTATCTGCTGGGCGATAACACAAAGGTACATGTAGATCCGGAAACTTTTCTTTATGTAACGTAAATAATTTTTTTTGCAGTTCATCACGAACTATCTTTCTACTCGCGACTATCAAATCAGCAGGTCTCCATAAAATCCAAAAATCATTCATAGTTGTCTCTGCAATTACTTTACGCAATATCTCGCATTGTATTTGATCTGGCTGAAGTCTGATTAATCTTTTAAGCTCTTTTAGCGGTTTATCAATAGCTCTATGGTCATCATTTATTTCTTCGTAATAATCTACGTTATTCTTCAGCCATTCATGTGGAGACTGTCCAACAAAGGGTGGTGGTTGACCATTATCGCCACACATAATCATAGCAGTATTCTTTGTCAATAACCATTCAAGAAATGTTTTTAGTGTTTCTAACGACACCGTGCATATCTCGTCCCATATGATATACCTGGGTATATATTTTTCACCCATCCGCGATGGAGTCCATGTATCTCCGCACCATCTAAAGAAACTGTGATATGTACATGATTTTACTCCTCGCTGCTTTATTTCTCTAGAAAGTTTATGTGTAGGTGTCAAAACAATTATATCTGAGGTATTATTTATAAATAAATTAATCGCACGAGTTGTTTTACCTGAACCACCACACCCATTAAGATAAACGGTTTTATATCTAGATACAGGGTCATACATAGATGGTGCAGATGACTTTGATATTTGATTATTCTTTCTGTAATATGTCTCCGCAATTTCAACATCGGCAGATTCAGAATAACTAAGTATATTTTCCTGTTTTATCCTCCACGTTCCCCATTCACCATTACCGAGTTTTAATAAATCTTTATATTTTTTTATGTACATAAAATGAATCCGTAGCGACTCTGACAGCGTAACGAGGAAATCTGTTTATCATCGATAATAGATTTATCGAAACGTACGCTAGCATCGAAGATCTTAAATGAGTAAACTGTGGTGACTCGCCATCAGTATAGCTCACAATGGTACCTAGTTTTGTTCCATCTGATAAATAAGCATTACATCTGTTTATAAATGTGTTTTTCTTCGTTGTATCAGCGATTATAAAATCTAATTCAGCATCGTCCATAATCAATCTTGTACATGTTCGTTTATGATCATGTGATCCTCCTTGTGTAAACTTACCGATTATTTTTCTGCCGAGATCTTTTGCAAGTTTCTCATCATACTCGTTCCTGCATTTACCTATTTTAATGATATGATCTTCATCAATATCAGGGAATTCTTTCCTGGCATCATCGATATTAAATCTGTCCGGTTCTGGCAACCAAACTTGCTTCTGTGAACTATATGATATAATCGCTTCAGTTACTCTCAAAGATATTAAAAATCCAGCATCAAGCATATATCGCAATAGTACTATCGGAACCCAACATCGCTCTGAAAAATGTTTTCCGAACCAAATATAAGTAATCGCATGGAGATCTTCTCTAAACTCGAATGATTCTACGTGAGCAAATCCTGTTAAGTCAAATCTGGTAAGGGTCCGTTTATTGCAACCCTGGTCATGTCATGTGTAGGATGTCCGAATCTCTTAAAGTATTTAGAACACGCTCCATATCCAAGAAAACTTCCAGGATAACATGCTACCATATCAACCGAGATAACATCACTATGGTTGTATTTGGTGTTCCATAATCCACCGTGTCCATATTCTATACAACTTTTCTTGACATCTTCAAGAAATTCCGATCGTGTCGTTTTCCATGAATTTCTCTCTTGAGCGAAATGAGCAGCGACTGACGGAACAGTAAAACAGTTATTCAATAATTGTCTAACTATGACATCATCAGAGGTATATTCACGCCAAAGGCGTTGTGCAAGGTGTTCCATTTCCTCATGGAGAGATTCTGTACGATAAATATCACCATTAGGTCGTACAAATTGATCATAATGATTATATTCCGAACTCTGAAATAACCAAACAGAAACAGGATCGGTTTTACTAATATTCTTGATAAAATCAAAGATATCACCGTTATAAAATTTAACCGTTCTATCTCGTGGAAATATTGTTCCTGCAGCAGTCCATGCGTGCGCGTTATGATCAATAATATCTATCGGAGTTCCATTTTTTGTATATTTCGGTTTGTACAAAATCTCTCCGGTTAATGTTTTTACTGCTATTGGAAATCTTAATTTTTTCTCTAGCTCAGCAACGTCGCTGATAGACGCTCCGGTATCTTTAACGGACTCTTCCCAGGTATTTATTTTTTTACGTCTTAAATCAGTTAAACCATTACCACGTATCGCATTTGTAAAATGTTCTGTAACTCGTTCAGCTATACAGTTTATTCTTGATATTTTCATCGGCTTGAGATCTGCAACATTAGGTTTATCATTCAGCGGAAATATTCCATAGACAACCGCAGTTACAGGGTACGATTTCTCATAATACGGTTTATCAATGCCAGTAAGCATTCCAGGTTTGGATCTGTTATTTAAGAGAACAATATTACCCCCGGACTGCACACCTACTGGATCACGCTTGTCACGAATAATCCAGATATCGTCATCTGTCTCTACAATAAACTTTATTAAAATGAAATATTTTTGATTATCAAGGTGATTAATAATTACTTTTCCTCGTTTGTCGTTCATCATATTAACGATATGTCCTATCCTGAAAGTTGACCATGCATGAACTGCACCATCGTCACGAAATTCCTTCTTGGCCTCACGGATACGTTTAGTTATATCTGCATTCGTTAAAGCTAGATATTGCATCGAAATACTAAGTTTATATTCGGGTAGTCTGTCAAGATCGAATCTGGTTGCGTAGGGTTCAATTGCGGATAATTCTTCCATATTATAATTAAGGCAAATATATATTTAATTGAACATTAATCTTTTGTATATGATTCAAGCAAATCATTGCCACTGGTTAAAAATCGGTTATACGTCTCCGTGTAACAGAACATGCGTGAATGAATATTGTAGTTATCATATGCAATGCGTCAGAAATGGGAGTCTAGGACCAAAACCGTGTATCGTGTGTAGTGCTGGAGTGCGAGGAAAGACTCAACTGTGTGCGCAATGTGGTGGTAAAAAATACAGAGAGTTGAAACGATATTACGATAAAAAATATAACGCTGACTCTCCTATAAAAACCGAAGAAGATTATCTGGCTAGATTTTCAAAAAACAATGATTTAGACAAATAAATAGTATATATATAAATGGAAAAAACGAATTTGTGTCACATCCAATCATTACTAATTATGAAGCATCTCGAGAAGGTGTGATTAGAAACTGCAGATTGAAAAAACCAGTCGGTAGTGTTACCAATACTGGTTATCTTGCGTTTAATACCAAAGGAAATAAAAATTATCGATCACATAGATTTGTGATCGAGTGTTATTTTGGATTGATCAAAGATGGGTATGTGGTGGATCACATCAAGGCAATAAACTTGACAATTCACTTGGAAATCTACGTATTATCACGCAAAGTGAAAACTGTAAGTTTGGAAACACTGGCGGCGCACGATTTGCAAGACCTGTTAAATCTGTAAATGCAGATGGTGAAGAAATTGTGTTCAAGTCAATTAATTCTGCTGCCAAATATTTTGATATAGTACCACCTTCAGTACTATACGCGGCGGAAAATATACAAAAATCTGCCTTTTCCAAAAGATTTACACAAAAAATAAAATTTCAATACGTTTAGTCTACCGTATTTTTAATGTTACCAAATGATTACTTGATACCTACTGAAACATGGTTGGGATACAATATGAGGTATCCACAGAAACATATCCATCTATGAGATACCTACTGAAACGTTAATTTTCCCAAGGATTTTGTTTAGCTATTATCACAGTCCCTGACTCTGTCAGGGGTCCAACATTATCGCTGTCATTTTCACTCGTATTTTCACTCGTATTTTCACAATGTTCTCTTAATTGTCTTATACGAAAGTTCATGATCTTTTTCTGTTCGTATCCATGAGATAATTCTAGCTTGATTTTGTCAATAGCGTTTGAGAGAGGCACAAACAATTTTACTTGATCATCAGTGACAGTTGCCAGTGACTTTAACATTCCTTGTTGGATAATTTTCATAAACTTGTAATCAGCGGATAGCGTAAATCTGTTCTCGTTCTTTCGTTGTTATAATGAATCAAAATCACATAGAATCTTTTCAGCATTAAGATTGTCAGATACATTGATACCGTTATGTTGTAATTTTTTAATCGCAGAAACAATGACATTGATATTTTCAAAATTCATTATATAATAAGTGTTTATTTAATATTAAAAAAAATTAGCCCCCATGACTTTTTTTGTCAGGGAGCTGTTTTTGTGTGATATATGGTTATGAAATATATACAGATGGTTTATGATTTTGATTTCAGCACAACATATATTATATGGTTATGAAATATATATAGATGGTTTATGATTTTGATTTCAGCACAACATATATTATATGGCTATGAAATATATACAGATGGTTTATGATTTTGATTTTGGACGGCACAAACATATAGATGATTCTATGAACATGAAATATATACAAATGGTGATGACGGGGAAATCTTGTCTACGTCCAACAGATTTTGTACACTCTCCCCCCCCATACAAAACCCCGGGGAGTGTAAAAGGTACACCCCTCAAGGGTGTATGGTAGGAGAGTGTATTTTGTCTGTTGTGGATTTCGATGAAATGCTCCGGGAGCAGCAGAGAGGCTGAACCCTACAACTTTGTAGAGACCTTATTTTTGAAAATTAAGGGTTCCTACGAAGGCTGAAAAAAGAAGTTTTTGCCTTAATAATGAAAACTTCTTTAATTGACCAGATTTTTTCACAATCTGGTCACTACGCGTATGTCCTTCAGCCTCTCTGCTGCTATGAATTAACCAAAGATTTTATCTAAACCTACACGATACCTTGATCTTGGATCGTGTAAATTTATCGTTATAAATCCAAACGGAACAGCTTGTGCTTTTGAAAAGAAGTTTTTAAATTTAATCATGTCCATGTCGCCTGAACACCAAGTATAATAAATATTCTGTAGAGCATAATTATCTACTCCATTAAATACAACTAAAATATTGCAGTTGTCTCTGATTACTTTTGGAATTTGTGTATATCTCTGAGTAACATAAATCACATCCGTGCTTTTATGTCTACCTCGAGAAAATATTCTAGCTGGATTTGATTGTTTGTCTAGCATAACATCATCATACACTACTAAATTATTAATGAATCCATCTAGATCATCTACAGATGGTGCTTCATCAATATCGGTTATAAAATCAATAATATCATTTCCATCCAGTAGTTTTGTATTTTTATTAAAATCCTTAA
>JAECUM010090539.1:0-10223 GCA_016617855.1 Megalonaias nervosa | reverse complement strand
ATTAATGAAAGTGGTACCTATGTGAAATATTGAAAAGGTTGTTCGGAAACAGCTTATTTTGGTGTTTTGGATTAGTAAACGAAAGGTTTATGAATTGCAATTGAGTTTTAAATATGTTAAGTTTGTAGCATGAATGTGGTGTGTGTTAATAATAATTGAATTTCTTAATTTTAGACTAAAAGCAAGTGCAGTTTTATTGAGTAAACGAGTTTTGGGAGTAGATTTAAGATTTATATTAGTTTTAGTGTAGCATAAGTATTAATGTTTTAATTATAAGGGTTTTTTCCTTTACGGGAGAGTATTGAGTAGACGGTGAGATAGCAAATGGCAAGTTTAGTATTTATATAGTGAGTTTATTAATATTAAGGTGAAATATTTACCTTGCGCGGTAAGCCAGTCCTGTTTTATGTAAAAGACGAATTTAACTAATATTACGTTTGTTATAAATGTGAAATAGATTATGTTTTATATTAGTTAAGTTGGTGTGAATATTAGTATTGATAGTTATAATATGAATTCTTTACCTTGCGCGATGTGTGTGTTGTGTAGTTTGTCTAGTCCATTCCGTGGTCAGTTTTCCTTTGTTCCTTTGTTCTGGGGAGTGACCCCCTGCAGCTGCAGCCATGTGCTCGGCGTGTACATTGCTGTTTGTAGTCCTAAATTCTCAGTTTCGGTGATATCCTTAGATAAATTCCATGCTTGTATCCTTTTCATCTGTTTTGTTGTTTTTCTTCAGTCCCTTGAAGTGCAGCATCGATGTAATTTTGCTTCAATGTAGTTGTAGAGCTTAGCAGCGGCGTGGCGCACACGTCCGTCGACCCCGGCGTCTCAATGATAGCGCGAATTGACTGACTGAAATGGATTATAGTCGCATATGCACCATGTGCTTCGCGACTGGTTATAGCCCTAGGCTGGGCCCTCGGAGGTGTGGGTATGGTGCCACCACTGCCTGTCAGAGCCCTAGGCTGGGCCCTTCGAGGTGTGAGTATTGTGCCCTCACGTCCTCCTAGGGGTTATGAGTATGGTGCCATCATAACCCCCTAGTTTGTTTTCAGTTCGTATACCCAGCAAGCCGACATGTCCGTAACGAGGCAAAGGCGGAAAGAGACCCGGAAAGGAGGCAGCGCCGAAACGGCCCGAAAGCCCCAGGGACAGCCACACAGGGAACACCAAGACCCGCAACCATGCGCCCCGATCTAACGGCGAGGTCGGGTTTAATGTCACATCTAGTCCAGTTATTCTAATGGACTTCCTTATACCAATGTTGTGTGAGCCACTCATTCAATTGGTAGAGCAATTGTTGAGTTTTAATTTTGGTGGATTGGGTATTATTGTTGAATTTGAATTTTGCGTACATAGTGTACTTATCCGTTTTCCGAAAGTTTGTACCAATCTGGGGAAGGTTTGCCCTTCCATTTTTATTATCTTAATTTGGTGATTATGCAGGTTTTGTTTTTGACGACGAGGCGGAATCGAAAGGATCACGTTTGTTTTGGTAGCGGGCCTTCATGAACCAAATTGAAGACCCTTGGTTTTTTCCTAACTTTATTTGAAATCCATATGAGCTGGGTACTGCAATATCTCCTTCTTGCGAGGAGTAATTGCAACTCGATATGGATGCGCTGTTTGTCCGATAGGGTTTTGTGGGGCAGCAGGTAGAGCTCCCTGGACTGCCCCTTGCCTTTGAGTTTGTCCGAACCAGGGCACACTATGCTTGTCCGGTGGGGTCGGGGATTTGTGTGGCAGCAGGAAGACCTACCTGGACTGCCACTTGCCTTTGTTATTGTACTCTCGCTTGTCCGGGTTCCGCTGTGCTTGTCCGGAAAGGTTGTCCGGGTGTGCCATGCTTGTCCGGTGGGGTTAGTTGGGGTTTTGTGGGGCAGCAGGGAGTGCTACCTGGACTGCCCCTTGCTTTGATGGTTGTCTGGCAATTTGAGTTAAGTAGTTATAATCTTTTCAGATTGGCAAATTCGGTATAATCTTTTCTGATAGGCAAGTTATCAATCTTTTCAGATTGATGTTGACATCTTCTGTAGTGGTTAGCAGCGATCGAGTGAAAATGTGCATCATTTCTCTGCACATTTTTCCTTTTCTGTTCTCGATTGCTGGTAGATTCCAATGGTGTAGAGCGGGTGGTCCTTTGGTCCGTTCTGGCAAGTTGATGATCTTTGCTGCAGTTGTTCTGTGTAGTAGTGTCCGTCTGTATAAGTAATGTTTTTTTTTTGGTTTTTTTTGTTTTTTTTTTTAGGTTGTGGGTTTTTATTTTGTTGATTTGTATTTTCCTCTTTATTATTTAATTATTTCATAAATGAAATGGGATTGTTTAAGTATAAGGGATTGAGTTATTTTATTATTTTGATTTAATTCTACAATGGATTCTACATTGTGATTGGCCGTATATATCCTCTAACCTTATGTTTAAAAGTCGCTTCTATAACGTATGTTGTACGTCCTTAGCGCTGTTCTACGACAAGTACTTTTAGTGTGGGAAACTAGAGATTCCATGCCGTATAGTTCAATATGCTTGTATTCAGGTAGCGGTTTAGTGCCTAGTCTTGTTATCAGCAATAAGATGACTCAGTAGCCAGACTGACGAGCGTTCCACGTTATATACGTCAAGCACGGACGTGAACGAAAACATCCCTTACACTTACTTCACATAGGATATACTATCCACACCAACGAACGAGCAAGCATAAAACACATATTATATACTATCCACACCAACGAACGAGCAAGCATAAAACACACAAATATACTATCCACACAATCGGGATGAGAAGAAAAAACACACAAATATACCATCCACACAATCGGGATGAGAAAAAAAACATATGATATACTATCCACACCAACGAACGAGCAAGCATAAAACACACACAATATACTATCCTCACCAACGAACGAGCAAGCATAAAACACACAAATATATTATCCACACAATCGGGATGAGAAGAAAAAACACATATGATATACTATCCACACCAACGAACGAGCAAGCATAAAACACACATTATACTATCACAACAACGAAGGAAGAGAAGAAAAACACACACCCATATACTATCCACACCAACGAACGTGCATGCTAACACACACACACACACACACACACACACACACACACACACACACACACACACACACACACAGACGTCAGTAAAGAGTGAGTGTTTATAGTCACACTACATTACATTCACACGAATTGGCAAATTGAATAGTTTCTCTTTTCTAGAGATCTGGTTAGCCCTGAAAACGGCTGTTTTTTTTAGAACTGCAAATGCACCTGGTTAATGATGACATCTCCCAGGGCGGGCACCACACACGCATCGCCGGCTCCAGTCCTGCTCCCAACTGATGCGTGTGGTTGGGAGCGAAGAGGGAGGTTGATTGGCTTCACTATCCCACTCCTCAGTTTGAGGGATAGTGAACACTTGTTCCCTTCTTCTTCTATTCCACACACTGGGATGATGATGATGACGCCGAGGCTCCCACTCTTGCCTCTGTCTTTCCAATTCCTCCTCCCAGGTTTCTCTCTAGGGGAAAGCGGCTCTTGGTACTGGTGGTACTGGCGGCAGAGATTGTGGCTGTCTTTGTTGTGGTGCTGCTACTGTTACTGTCTGTGGAGGCGTCCTCACCTCAGGCTTGACCTAACACAGAGGTCTTAGCATGAGGTGAGGTAGGATCCCTCTCATCTCCTCTTCTTTCTTTTTCTTCTCCTCCTCTTCAAGCCTGGCTTCTTCGGCTAAAGCCTCCATAGTCAGCTCATCTAGCAGTCGCCTGGCATATTCCAGGTGCATCTGGAGTTCTAGTAGCTTTGTTATTCTGCTGATTTTGTTGCAGCTGCTACGTCAACGTGGGTAGCCAGACTGACGATCGCACCGATTTATATACTTGAAGCACGGACGTGAAGGTAAACATTCCCTAGCACTCAAATTTACCATCACATGTAACGCGCGGACTTAAGAGAAGCACTCACGTTGACTTTTTTACTTTTTACTTACAAACACAGACAGACACGATTGGACAAGACAGAGAAAACAAAGGGTGATTTTTTTAAACATACAAACACACAAATATTTTGTTTTACTGACAAAAGAAACGAAGTGCTTATAGACACACTTCTATTTTCTAATTACAAATTTTGGCAAATTGAATGAGTATGTCTTTTCGAAAGTATTGGGTAGCCCTGAAAAGGGCTGTTATTTTTGTTCACGGAAGTAATGGCAATCTTTTTTTACTGTCTAAGATTGCGTCCCCGTCTGGCAGTAGGCTTTCCTATTGGATACGGTCTGCTTCTGCGAAAAGAGAAAGAGAATTCTTTGGTGTCAACTCGACAGTCCACAAAACTTCTGTCTGGTTCTTGCTGCTGCTGCTGCTGCTGCTGCTGTTCTTCTTCTTCTCTCTGCTTCTTCTGAAGTCTGTATTTCTCAGTCCATTCTTCTTTTTCTTTTTTAATTTCGTCTCTAAACATCTCTTCTATCAGGTCTTGGGCTGTGGATAACATCCTGACATTCTCTATTTCTTCAGGCTTCGGTATCAGGTTTAGCCTGACACGATGTAAACTGACGTAAGCTTCGTTCAGCTGGGCTAGTCTGGAAGGCATCTTCATAGGTTGACGAGTCAACGGTGAATGGTCAGACTGGAGACCCACCCGCTTTATATGGTTCAAACGCGGACGCGATAGAAAACATCCCTACTCGGTTTTAGTGTCGGAACACTATGATAGCGAATGTCATGGTGAGGGATAGAGAGAAGTCAAAGAGCATATATTCACAGTGTTTTTTTGAAAACAAACGACAGACACATTTTTTCAAAACACAACATTTTTATTCAAGTAACAAGTAACAAGTCATAAGTCACAAGTAACAAGTAACATCAAACAAATTATTTTTGACAAGGTTGACAACGTTGTGAAATCATGTGAGATTTCCATTGATGGAAGTCATGAGGCCATTGATGCACACTACGTTTCCTAGCTAAAGACAAAAGATAACTATAATGGTCACAAAACCATCGATCTATTTTCTCATCGTTTCTAGAAGAGTGACGATCAAAATAAGTCACTAAATGTTCTAAAGGATATCCAAGACTGCATTGATGAAGAAAATATACACAATATTGTCCACACACCATGGAATCTGTGCCTTGCAATTTCACATTATTGTATCGTGTCGTCTGGGCATTTCTTCTCATAAAGTCAATGATATCGTCTTCCAAATGGGGTAATCCATACGAATCAAAATACTCCACACAATTCTCTTGAGGGAAGTAGACGGCAACCCAGTGAGTTCCTGGGAGATGACTTTCGTCCGTGTTGATGACATAAGCTTGATGGTCTTGAGGTTTGTGATGAGGTAGTTCATCTTTAGCGCACACGACAGGATTCCAAGAAGCAGTATACAAACTATTGTTCAAAAAGTAATAAAGTTCCCAGGTATCCATTTTCTGTTGTGTTGTTTTTTTTTTTTCTTCACAGGTAATGATAAGTCATCAATTCAATTCTGACTTTTTGTTTGAAACGATCTGTCAAGTACCCGTTTCTTTGCCTTGTCTCCGCACTCTGGCCTAAGAGAGCTTCGATGCGATAGATCTCTAGAGTAGTCAGTGGAGGACAGGAAAGAACACGCAAGCCTTTATACCACTCATGCAACACGGCTTCCTCTGAGATGAGACTCCAAGCGTCGTCCAGATACTCGTCCAATTTTTCTTCTTGACTCATCATCATACATTTATCGTGTTGAATTTGACTGGGATGATCGTTTTGACATCCATAACAATATTTTTTGGACAATTCCGTAATTGTATTCGCCAGGTGTTTAGCAAAACAGGACACTAAATGTTGTTCTTGTTCTGGCCATCTGGACGTGACCACTACCTCGTCCTCTTTGTCTTGGTCTTGGGGTTCTGTTTTCACGCTATCCTCCCATTCCATGTCCAAAGATTCTCTATCGTTCAATGAGGGATAGGAGTCTTCCATTGTTTCTAATAGTCTAGAATGACTTCTCTCAAACTGTTGATTTCTATGGTATTATCGAATTCGGCATACAAGATGACGTTGACCGTCTCGGTGAGAGCTTCTGCAAACTGAAGTTCCACATGCAGTTGACCAGATTTTATAGGGTGGAAATGTCCCTCGTCGCTGCCTTGGTCTGGAGTGAAATCAAAGGCCCACAAAGTGTAACCTCCGACATAATCTTCGTACGAAATACCGTGACTGGTGTTGGTTCCTAGTTCCCCGTAGCTTCGTACAGGGACAAGTACGGTCTCAAGTAATTCTTCTGGGCAAAGTTAGGTTCGAAGGGTCTGGTACACAAAGTCTTGCCATCGCGACTGACTTCAATTTTGGACACTATATAGTGCTTAAACTGGAAAGGATTTTGATCGTGGGCTCCGTTGAAGGCTGCATTACTGACGATACCAACGATTAAACGTTTGGGTAACTGTCCTTGGAACAGATGATCTTCGATCTTGGATCGGAGTCCAGCAGCAATGGTGAATGTTTTCACTTTTACACGTCGTATCGGATACTTGGCGGTCGATCTGCTCAATGTTTGATTGATGTCGTTTCCCGCTTTAGGTAACACTTCTACGCGACGCACGTAAAGTCTGGCTTCTTGGATGATGGTTTTGTACTCGTTGGCATGAGCCATCAAATGGAAAGCGACACTGTTGCGAATGAGTCTCAGGAGAATATCCACTCCGTTCAGCAAATATTTGTCTTGCAACCACATGTCCAAATGCAAGCGATCCATCAGTTCTAAACTACGACCTTGCAGGAATTTCCTTCGACGGTTGTTAAAACCCACATTATGAGGATTGTCATCGGCTGTCAGGGCTGTATCGTTAAACGTGTCTTCACCTGCGTTGTCAGGTTTCCATGCCACGCAAGCATCCAGATGAGTGTTCTTGGCCTCTTTTCCGTACGTCAAGAGATTTTCTAGGTACGCTCGGTAAGGGTAAGTATCCATACTGCTGCTGACCAGTTTGTTATTCAAGTACAAATCCACTTCGCTGAACAAGGAATGCATGAAATTGTTGACGGGAGCTACTGCGGCATCGGCTCCCGGATTGGTGTTGTCGGTTTTGATCACTTTCAGCTTTAGATACAAGTAACTATTATTCAGATCGATGCAATCTTCGGGCTGTCCTTTGATTTCAAACTCGATGGGAGCGGAATCCACCAAAGAGGAGACGGGATGAAATTCGACTCATTGGGATTCTTGCATCGTCATCATGGTGGGTGGCATGGCAAACAGATGCAGTTCCGACTTGGAACAAGCACAAGACTCTCGGTGCATCATTTTCCTTTTTTAATAATCAAAAACGTCTAACTCTCGGACGGTTTTCCTTTTCTTTGTCTTTCTAGCTCTAGGGGCGTGAAGTCCTCTGAAGGGGTATTTTTGTCGTCTTTTTCTTTGCTGTGGCGTCAGGGAAGCAGGAATGCCTAACTCAGCATTGCCCAGGGCATTTATAGGAGTTTCTCGCCGACCCAAAAGGTCTTTGCCCGTTTGAAGCAAGACATTTTTGCCTGCTCTCAAGAAAGCTTCTTTGGGGTTTTGTTTGTCAATGATGACATTTTGGAGAAATTCTTTGCCGTGCGTCAACGCGGCATCTTTTAAGGCGTGCAATCCTCGTGTCACCATCGGTTTCAAAATGGGAACCACTCTACGAAAGGCCAATCTGAGCATATCACCTAAACCATGTCCTCGCTGTCGAGCAACTCCTTGGTACACAGGATACATGACTGACAAAAAGTGTGAGTAATCGTTTTCGAAAATGGAGTTTCACTGTGACATTCCCTTTGGTGAATGGAATATTTTGTCCCAGATCTCCTTTTATAGTAATGTTGACAGTGTCGAAATACGACTTACTGACGGACAAATAGTGAGGATTTACAAATTTGCGGTGAACGTGATAGTTGTTTCCACCTTCCTCATCAGCCTTCGTGGCAGAATCCACTTTGAAAGGAACGACACGCAGTAACGGTACGGAGGTGTGTCCCACCACGTTGTACTCCACCACATCGGAGTACACAAAAATCAAATTCAGTCCTTGGTTCATTTCTACAGGGAATCGAAAATATTTCGCAAAATCCAAGTTACTGGTCACAACTGGTATTTCGTTTGCAATCTTGATTAACTTAGGTTCTCCACCCAAAATGTCATACAATTCAGGACAAAATGTAATGGCCAATACTTGTTCCTCAGAAAATTTCATCAGTAGGCGACGAGATATTGTGTGGTACTCGATCGTGACACTTTTTCTGGTTTTTTCCAAGGCTTTACTAAACATGAAATTGAACCTCTCAGCTATGGTGTTCACCAAATGTTGACCACTAAAATAATAACCTGCAGCAACTTTCAACAGATAAGTGGTTCGTTTAGTTATGGGGTTTGGTGTTTTGATAAAGTCAGCTACACCACTACCACTAGTGCGTTCATCCATGGCTTGTTGCACTTGTTCGTCACAAACTTCTATCGTCAAAGTGTTTCGATTTTCGATGATGTTTTTGATTTGTGTAGGGTGAATCATTTCCACCAAAGCCACTTCCCAATGGGATTCGTGATCCAATCGGATGGCCTGAGGTAATTTCGCCGAGAAACAGCACAAAGTGTTATTGGGAAACACCTCCATGGAACTGTCACTGGGTAACGTTAAGTAAAATTGGTTGTTCATAATTCCACAGTTCTAGTGTCCGACGAGTCACTGGAAGTTAGAGGAGTGTCTAAAAGAGGATGGTTAGGGTGACTGTTGGAACTGACGTTGGACACAAGACTCCCGTTGTTGTTGTTTCCGTTCGAGGAATATTTCAGAGACGGATTGGGAAGAAGGTAACCAATGCAACTGCTGAGTAAAATGGTCCACAATTGTTTATCTCCTTGTTGCAAACTCAAATTGGCAATGGCAGCACCGATGACACAATACACCACAAAGATTTGGCAGAAAAAGACGATTTGAGTTTTAGGCACACGTTCTCCACACCACACCCACAAGGGTTGCTTTTGTAGATCTTGCAGAGAAGAACTGGGGGAAGGAGTGGTCACTGCAGTACTGAGACTGTGTTGAAGGGCATGATGGTCATTTCTTTTTATAGTCGATGAGTTGCGAAGCGTCGATCCAAGAGTCAAAACTGGGAGGATATCCTTTCCAACGTACTTTGACTTCTTTGACACGTTTCTTTCCTGCTTTACGAGTTCTTCGATCGAGAATGCTTTCGATCTCGTACACGTCGTCTTCTTTTTTGGTCACACGTTGTAACTCGGGTAAGTAAAACGTTCCTTTTAACACTTCCCCGTTCATGTCTTCAAATTTATAGACGGGAGGATAACGACCACGCACACGTTCAGTGACACGAAACAATTCAGTGGTCCAATTGGGTAAGTAACCTTTGTCGAAAGTGCGTTTGGTTTTGCCAATGCGCACCCAATCTCCCGATGCCAACACTCCACCTTTCTTGGGGACAGGCACTGTCGTGGACGGTCCAAACAGGCGCTCGAAGACGGTCACTTCGTTATCGGGAGTCACTTCTTTGGGGGCACGTCCAATGCTCCGATGGTAAGATTGGTTGTACGATTGAACGAGGTGTGGCAAGACGTCAAAGTTCTTGAGAGTGTGTTGATGCGTAAAATATTTCCACATGCGTTCTTTCAAGGTGCGTTGAAAACGTTCCACGATGCTGGCTTTGGTTTCGGGATTCTCGGTGGTGAAAAAATGAATATCACGTTTCTTCAATTCTTTTTGGAAAGCTTGGTTTAGAAATTCGGTGCCTTTGTCCGTTTGCCATCGAAGAGGGTGACGACCACTTTGTTTCAACACCAGTTTGAGGGCTCGCAATAACTCACTGCTCGATTTGGAAGTCAATGGTACGACCCAAGAAAATTTGGAAAAGACGTCAATGACACAAAACAAATATTTGTAGCCACGATTGTAGGTGACTAAATGAGAGACATCGGCTAAGTCGGCTTGCCATTGGTGATCGATACCCTCCACTTGGGTGCGACTTCTGGAAAATTTTCGTCGAATGGGTTTGTGTAAGGTGTACGTGGCTTGTTCTTGTAACCAGAGTTGCACCTGAGGTAAACGGATACTTTTCAGTCGAGTTTTGGCAGCACGATACAATTTCTGAACTCCTCCGTAACCAGCAGGATGAGCTGGATCGTAGTAAATGCTGGTTAACACCTTCTCCATGTCTTAATAAGTGATCCAATTTTCACGAGTGC
>JAECUM010090538.1:10000-37763 GCA_016617855.1 Megalonaias nervosa | reverse complement strand
TACCTGGCTAGACTGCGCAGTTTCTCTAACATTTTTATGGAAATTAGAATATTTGGTTGTTGACATTAACATCAATACAAACCTATTTCACCATGATGTTCTTTCTAAACATGTATGACAGAATGCTTATTCATCGGGATAATAAAAAAAAATCCATTAAAAGGCACTAACTAGTGGTCTTTAATGTTGACTACCGTCCAAAGTCATTGACATCTGTCACGGAAACCTTCTTTGCCTCTAGATTTAACGATTTATGCAATTGTCTCTCTCTAAAAGATAAAATGCAGTCACCTGATAAAATCAAATGTAATGCATATTGTTTGTTTATACTCATACGTGAATCCATACAGACACGCGCACGACCCCATAATGGTTATTTAATATAAGGAGAAAATAATATAGTTTTAAAAACAAGGTACTTTTTTTAACATGATATCATGGGTCATAAATCATAGAATTCTGACGAGGGCATCTGATGCGTTAGTAAACTTTTACCGTCAAATAGTTTTAATTCATACTTTCTTTTGTTAACAAATTTGTTATTTTTTGCTTTTAAAGCCTATAACATCAATAGAATAAGCCACCAAATTTTGTTGTTTAACGCCATTTCTCAGCGGAATAAAAGGCCTGATATGGCGGCCAGTATAGCTGGTGGAACAAGAACCCGGGAAAACCCGGTAAGAACCACCCACCCAACTGAGGCTACTGGCAGCTTTCTCAAATACCCACACTGGCCGAGCCCGAGACTGGAACCCACGCTGATTAGTTTATTGAGATGGCGTTTATTTTTATTTGTAGATTGTGATCTTGATATAATTGGGAAGACCCTGTTTATATATTTTCACATTATTATCTAGCAAAATACATGGCAAATCTTGTCACTGATGAAAGATGCTTCAGTGGCACTTTATAGAATCAATACTACAAAGGCATCGTTTCTTAACCGAAATATTTCTAGACAATCTGAAAGCTAAAATGGACGTAGATGAGTATCAGTACATGCAGCCAATGAAGCTGAGCATATGCATGTGGAATATGACGTCATCTCATGAACATAGTAATGAAGAATATCATCTTACCTCATCAACTAATTAAATCACTTTTCCACTTTTTGGGAAAGCCTTGCTCTGGTACATGAAGGAAAAGTCACTTTTTCAACATACCGTTGTTTGACTCATATTCAGTAATTCCATGCAGGAATCTGTTTGAATTAGTCCAATCTGGAATCATTTCTACTCGCCACATCTCGGGCCTTTAACGGAACAACATATAAAAACTAACACAGTAGAAATCTCCGTATCGCAACCACATAATTACAATATGACTGTGTCCTAAGTTTGATAACGTGTTGTTCATATGGGTTAATATGGATTTTTTTAGAACTGAGAGCGACACATGTAGAACAGTATTATATTGAGAAAAGCAAGAGCACGACACTGAGACAAGTTTGTAGTTTTACATCATCTCAATTGAATATCATCAGCAATTTCAAATATCAGGAGCAAAACATCATTGTATGCACATTGACAAAGCCTGACTCGCTCTTTTGATGGCAAATCAATCCTCGTTGTAGATCTGAGATTTTTTAACGATTAGCTAGAGAAGGAGAGGTGGAGTGGGAAAAGGTTTAAGGATTTCCAATTGGAAGTTATGTTGTCATTTTTAGAAGTTGTATCACCTTTAAGAATATATTGGAAAATCGTGAGGATGATACATTGTACTGTAATGACACGTATTTTTTCCCCTCTGTACCGTCTCTGCAAGCTGGCTATTCATTATACAACTGTGCATATTTCTGTCCCAATGTTGACTAGTTTGGCGGACACACATTTATGTTAAGAGTCCAACAATATAGTTTCATACACTTGATTCCTTTTCCTTTTGTTCTGGTGACTTACTAAAGTCACAAAGATGTCTTGATTGTATTTTGAAGTAAGTAAAATTCTTCGTAGAAATCTGTTGTGTCTTTCAAAATGTAAACTTTCTCTTGACAAACTGGGTTTTGAAACATCGGAACGTTGTAGTAGTTTGGTAGTTCGCTTTTGTTTTTCTAATGATACTTGAAAGCTTATTATTATTAGATAGGCATAGAACCAGTCAGTTGTGATAACTGGGAATTCAGTGTCGCTTTTAGTTCTATCTTAATGAAGAACGACTGAAGCTGGCTTTGTCGCAAATGACTCAGTTATGTTCCCAACAAAATCTTATTTACATATCTGTAAGTTGACTGCAGTTTTGAAGGTTTTTTCCCGACATTAATCAATGTTTGAGCACTGAGATTAAGTCAACGCCAAGAAGTATTGTAAAAATTGGTATACTTGTCATTTAAGCCATGCCAGCTTAAAAGACAGGAAACTAATATATAAGGTAGTAGACTGTATCAGGTTGAGAGCCATGAGAAAAGTATGAAATTAGCATATCTGGCTCAGTCTGATCTTAGCTGACAACAGCGAATCTGGCTCCATAGTAGGATGTGATAGGCAGTTTAAACTTGATAACTACCTGACATAGTCTTTGACTTATGTAATATGATACATTATTGATCACCTATAATTTGGGAGGAGAGCGGAAGTAATTAACCTATAACACCCTGAGATAAACTAATACGTGTTAGATTTGTTATACCTTAATTGCTATGGTAACGCCTATCACATTCTGCCTTTGGGGCATTGAAAGCCCGTTATTGGTGAGTTTTAACACAGGAAAATATGCACACAAAAATGTAATTTGCTAACTTTAATCCAAATTACTTCAAATAATTACATAGAGAATGTTTTCTTTACCTACGTCAATATCGTGTTGTACCAAAAACATGATATTTTAATGAGTGACTAAGCTACGAGTTAAAATACATCATTTTTGGTAATACAAGATGAAACATATCACGTGATAATTCCAATTTGTATGAATTTGCTGTGTTTTCTACGTTTTGATTAAATGTAAACGGTCACGTGATACTGATCTGGAATATTTTACACATCGATAAATTCTGCGGACTACTTTTGGTTCCCTGTTTCCAGATCATTTGATGTGAGGTTTTATCTATACCAACGCCTTACACCCTAATAATAATAACAACAGGCTCCCAACCAACCACTCCTGTGATTTCCGATCAAAAATGACAAGCCACCGATTGAAATCGACCATTAGAAGTTAAAACAGTGTAATTGCACAGACCTTCCTGCACTCCAACACTCACCCCTTTTGCCGAAGAAGGCATATGGTAGGGTTTAGAAGCCAGTCTTCGGAAATTATTGCACTTCACCTCGACAACATGTTACAGCAGTGGTTATTAAAGGTCAGGGTCATGTGTCAACCAAGGGATCTAACTAAAAATGGACACGATTTTGCAAAATCGAAATGCGTAGAAAGTAACAACGACGTTGCTATAACAACACGTGCCATATGCAAGCGTAATTTTCGAAAAAAAGGAATATTCCTGGTTTAACCGCAACAACCATTTTTTATGTATTAAAATAATGATCATAACAATATATCACTGGCATGACCCGCTATGACATTCTACCCCGTATCACTGTATAAAGAATCGATGAATCTTGGCTAGCGAAAATAGGGCTATGTATTCTATCGCAGTTAAGAGGCTAATGAAAGAAAACTTCGATCTACATAAAAGTGAATGTTTTGTTGATTAAAATTCTGATCTGATGTTAGAAAGGCAGTAAATTAGAATTATATGGATTAAATGATCATGGTTGGTTATTTATCGATGTGAGAACTTTACCTAATCACTCACAAAGTTTACATAAAGTCCTTCGGACTTTACTTTGTGAGTGATTAGGTCAAATTTACACATCGATAAATACCCAGCCATGATCATTTAATCCTATATTAACGCAGGAAAATAAAACTGTCTTTTTATTATATACCAAACCTGCTTCAGAATCGAAGTTTTCAAGATTAAACCCACTCTTAGAAGCAAAACGCTCACCCCCACCCCCATTTTCGACATTCACCTCACTTTCATTGCCTGATCATATTAATATACGTGACTTAAGAAAGCGGTAGGATTGGGTTGACCTAATCTGTCACAGTAAATTACATTTTTGTCATTTTGTAAACTATTTGACTCTATATGAAAACAATGCAAGTCCGATTCAGCAATGCATCACAGCTGGTTGTTGTCACTGTTGTCAAGGAGGTAAGGGGAAATAACTTGAGAGACGCGAACGGCGTCTGGTCAGATTTTTAAATCAAATTTTAATTTCCATGTCTGAAATGAAAGGTAGTTCTATTTATTTATTGTAGCTCGCAATGTACTCATTTTTGTTGTTGTTGCAGGTACAACATTTGTAGGCAAACTCATTCAAGCGTCTCATGACATGATGGGAAATCTTATATTTTCACATGTGAAAATATAAGGATACATGTATATTTTTCATATGTGAAAATATAAGGATATATATTTCACATGTGAAAATATAGCAATGAAGCAAAAATATGATACATTTTACACTTAATTATATAATAAATGATATTATGTTGACTTTCACTCTATTTTAATAAGCAAGCCCTCGTAAAGAATTTAGAAATTAACCTTATCAACAGCTAAAATTGTTTTAAATATAAAATGCATTCCCATGTAAAATAAAATATTTTAAGAAACATAATTATCGGTCATTACCAGGGGAAACGTTTAAGGTATATCGTATATGAAAAGGGGATATTTATTTTCCATTGGAATTCAGTTTTACTCTTTGATTCGACCAAGAAAAAATGTACATATCTTATTGATGCATTAAACAAGATCGTTTCCATATTTAATACATGGGTTTTGAGCGGTGTCTCTGACGTTAAGACGTGACCTAAAGGGGAGGGGGGCCCGGATTAGCTACCGTGATATGTCCTTGGGCAAGGAACTTCGCTTACCTTGGCACTATAGAACCATATTATTGTTGATAAAAAGCAAGTCAGCAACACCAATCCCAAACGACGATTTAAATGGGCAATACATTCAATGGTTGGATGGTTTTCTTGCAGGCATATTGACACAACTACAATGGGGACTGGTTAAGCCAGACATTTCCTTCAGCCTGTAAAGCAGTATTTGTGTAAATATTTTCATGCAAGTATAGCCGTGCCGTCAGTGATTTGCTACTATAGCAACCATAAAGCTCAAGTGAGTTGCAATCAGCTGTAAATCCAGTTCTTCTATTGTACTGTCAGACAATATGGTCAAAAATGCATCCAATGCTGAAACGCAACAGGAGATCAATGGTGTCATGTACATGCCATCAACACAGTCACTGTCCTTGCAAATTATTTGTCTTAGAAATGTGACCTAAATGAATCTTTCTTATATTTATCTCTAGTACAAATATTTACTCTATCCCCCGTGATATATATTTGAACAGTAATACTAAATAACTTTTATCTATTAAATCATGCTGTTGTTATCGTCGCTGTTGTTGCTGAAACACTACTTTTTGCCAATCTGTTCAAGGTCTTGCTTGTCTTAGACCAGAAGATCGTACGCGATGGCCTGTCGTCTGTCGTTTGTTGTTGCTACACCTCCTAAAACTACTGGATGATTGACATGAAACTTTGACACACATTCAGTCCATGTTCTAGTTGAGCCTAAATGAAATAAGGGCCCCTCAGACATCTAATATGTCCGTCATCGCGACTGTTTTGAAAATCTTGCCATCCCTACTGCTTATGAAGGGATGGTGACATTTGCATGGTGTTTTCCATACAAGTCTTATTTTGATGTCTACTAGATCTTAAATGAAAGTGGCGCTAATCCAACTTTCGATATGGCCGCCAACTCGGCCATTTTGAAAATATGTTTACTTCTTAACTTCTCAATGAAGGGTCATATTAACATGGAATTTCCATGAAAAATATTTCATATGATGCATTGTTGCTCCCAAAGGAAAGTCGTGCCCCTTTGATATTCAATATGGCCGTCAATTTGGCCATGTAAAAAGAATCTTGTTCCAACTGAGTGCGTGGTCGTATCAACCGAGTTTTCGCTAAAAGACTTCTTATGATATCAAATGGTTCTTAATGAACATGGTGTCGATCTAGCATCCAGTATGGCCACCACGGCGATCATCTTGTAAATTTAGTAATTGCTAAAGGAGAAAATGTTAAATGTTAGTTACTTGTAAATATTATCTTCATTATTTTTTCACCAGAAGATAGAATAGCAGCTAGAAGATAAAATTTCGCAAGCTGACGAAAGTACATGCAGAACACGCATTTTAAGAACAAAAATGGAAAGCTCTTGCTGTACTGGCTTATGAGTCTGCCAACACAAGCAATTATAGCTGGATTTTTATCTCAGTTTATATACATTTTAAAAAACGAACTGTAAACCAAACTTATAATGGGCGTATATATTAACATTGTCTGAGATGATTGTGTGAAATGATATTATATTTGTTGTGTTGTTTTATACCAAATTTGGTATGTTTTAGTTTCTCAAGAATATTAGAGATGTTTTCAATACCTAGTCGTTCAAAGGAATAAAAGCGTAAAGAAGAAACTGACTTAAGGTTGATTCCTTTAAATTCGTTTCGGATAATATATAATCAGTCCCTTCGAAATACTCTTGTTAAATACGGCTTGACAAGAGAGAGAAAGAAAAAAACAACCACAGTAACAACAAAAAAATAACTATCTCCGCTGTTCTGGTGAGAACCCATGACTGTAGAGTACTGCACTCGCTAATCGGCGATTGCAACCAACGGGAAACAGTTATGCACTGCTAACTAACGTAGTTGCAAGAAATAATGTGAGCCCGTGTACTTGTTGATTTACAGAAGCCCAAGATATAGTAAGTCAAACAATGTTCCGATGTTAATAAAAACCAAAGAAGTATACTAATTCTTTATTAGTTTTGTCACATGCAAATTTATTAGCTCCGGAAATCATAGAGGATGAAGCCTTGTAGATTAATATATGAACGCTGAAGTTCTGTATGAACAAGTAATACGTGCATGTATTTTAGTGCCTGTGGATGCCATTTTGTTTAGCATATCGAGTGATTGTCAAACAGAAATCCATCATAATAGTCTGACTGTCAATATTGACTTTTTATGAATCAAACCATAGAGCTTATCTTGAAAGGTTTCAAGTGTACTCTATAATCGAAGAACGTTCTTTGAGCAAAATAAAAAAAAAGAAAAGAAAATGCCCTACTTCTCCCTGGCATTGAAAAGGGGAATATTTCTGAGTGCAACACCTGTGAATTGATATTGGGATTGATTTTCTAGAAGAGCATAGTCTGAAAACGAAAGGAGAAAAATCACTGCTGAAAATGTACCTGGTTATATTGACATGTGTCGACAATTTATGCATTTATGCTCCATCTATCTGACTACCCGTACTTTTGTCTGTTCTGTCTTGAAAATCGTTCTTTCTTCTTCATTATTTGACTAGTATTGTCCATTTGCAAGACAGCATTGTCCACACAAATCTTGTCGTATAGATACGAAATTTGTCAGCGTTTTCGTTTGTGTATTTTGTAGGAGTTTTCAAGGGTTTATCTACCATTTACGAAGCTGTTACATATGTAGTCGACATGAACATCAATCTTTCTTCTTCCGGGCTACCCCTGCCGTCTTAAGAATTTATATAAACATTGTGTATTGCTCCTAATAATAAAGGCTGTTTACTTCTTATCTTAGTATGAAATAATGCCTATATTATTTAATTTAATGACCCTTATGATCGATGTTTCCGCTCCACAGTTTCGTACTTTTTCACCTTTTAAAGAAAAATAATCCCTCAGTTTGTCCTCATTGGCTGTCCTGGTAATTTAAAATAGACCTGCTATATTTTAAGTATTGTTAAAATAACTTTAATTCCTATTATTCTCGTGTATGATTGATGGGTGCAATTTGGCTGATATTATATATAGCTTGGCCTTACCTCAGATGCGCATCTCTCAAAAAGCTACTAGCTCCACTTTGTCATCTTTACTTTCTGAACTTCAGAGGTAAATTCGGCGAAAAAATCCTAATCGTCAGTTTTTTTGGTTGTTTTAAGCTGTCCTGATCATAGACCAAGAGTGCTTATGGGATGGTCGGTTGTCCGTTGTCGGTTAGGTCAAGTTTGTCGTCGCTACTCCAAACCTTACACATACATTTATTATCCCATGGTCTAGATGGTCCTTAATCAAAATGGTGCACCTCAGACATCAAGTATGGTCACCATAAAGGACGTCTTAAAAATTTGTTATGGCTACTTATTTTAGACTAATGGTCATATCGACACAGGGTGTTTATAAAAGACTCCATATGATGTCTTGTTGGTCCTAAACGAATATGGTGCCGATCTGACTTTTCAATGGCAACCATCATGAAAATCGTGTTATTGCATCTCCTCTTGCATGGATGGTCAAATCAACATGCCGGTCTACTAAAGACCTCTTACGATGTCTAGTTGGACCTAAATAAAAATGGTGTCGATCTTATATCTAAAGTAGTAATAGGAAACCAGGTTTCTAGCTCAGAGACCCCCTTACCCCTCCAAAACCCTTCTATGTTGACATTTTCTTCAGTAGCCTTTTCTAGCTCCGATGATGACTTTTACATGATAAAACTTTTTCTGATAAAATATGTTTTGTCGGGGTAAGGGGGTCTCTGAGCTAGAAACACTTGTTTCTATTACTACTACTATAACACCTGGAACTCTGTCAGGTAAAAGATAAAATTATAACGCCTACGCGGAAATTCCAAAGAACATTTTAGAAATTACGTAATGGAAATTCCAAAGAACATTTTAGAAATTACGTAATGGAAATTCCAAAGAACATTCTAAAAATTACGTAATGGAAATTTCAAAGAACATTCTAGAAATTACGTAATGGAAATTACAAAGAACATTCTGGAAAATTATGTAATGGAAATTTCGCGTAGGCGTTATAACGCTATAAAAGGCGGCCAGAATTTTTCTCCATGTTCATTCAGCAAGTGGATCTGTACGTGAGCAGGTAAGTCCTTTCTTATTTTTTGAAGAATCTCATCACCAATTATTAAAATATCGACAGTAGCTATCAGAAATAATTCATTATCGTGTTTATACAAATAAAATTTAATTTTTCCGCTTACTTTTCGATGACATTCATATAACTCTTTCATTGCTACCCTGTTGATAAAATACTTATAACCTTTTGCAAAAACCTTCGACCGGTTTAGGTCAATATTAATTTTCGTGTATTTTTCTTGACTGATCGGATCATGAAGATTATCGTATTTCAGCATAAGCTCATCTCTCAACTTTTCAAGATAATCAAAATATTTGCTGTTATCTGATTTAATAAGCGAGAGTTTCATTCTGTCAAATTTACTAAAACAAATACCTGAAATTTCATCATTAAATTCAAATGATAATTGCTGGCCATTAACCATTATTTTTTTAATTTTGCTACTATCTACATCGGCTAACGTTAAATTTTCGAACATTATTTCTAAAGTTTAGACAAAATTAATTAAAGATGATATTGAATATATCACCTCTGGTACTGGCATAGTGTCCAATAGCTAACGTATTAATTCCGTCCTCGCAATATCTCTTATCATCAAAATTACTTAGTCCACGTTTTATAATTGTATCTGTTTCAAGTTTGTGATGATTTGTTCTGATAACATTTGTTTTAATAAAATTAGTGCAGGTGTTTAGCACTGCTTTAAAATCATCAAATTTCATACAGTTTTTTTACATATCGGCGAGGAATACCTTTTGCTTTTTTTGTCAGTTTATTGTCATCTAAAATTACGGTGTACATTTTACTTCTTAGTCCAACAAATTCCCTAACTGGCACAAACATAAATTCATCTTTCATCTTGCCGATGACTTTTTTATTTGCATCATCATGAAATCCACTACTTTTTGGATAATCCGATAAGTCAAATAAATTTTTATTGTTATAAATATTTTGATCAACATCCTCACATTTTATGTTATAAACAAGTGAATCCGTATCAGTAAATAGCAACTCCGAATCTGGCCACTGCTTTTTGGTAAAATCATAGTGAAAGTCGTTCATTAGCCATTTTGAAATATCAAGTACAGCTGCACCAACATAAATCGGTTTATTTAACTTTAAATTTCTCTTTCGTCGCTGTATTGCAACAAGATTTTCATTAAATATTTTAATACTGACAAAACCGTCATCGTTGACTAATTTATTTCTGCGATTTACATCATTTACAATTTCAATACTGAATCGCTTTCTGATATTTTCCATAGTCTTACCAAACACGGAGTTGTTCATAAACTTGAAAAAGTTTTTCTCAAAGTCAGTCTTAGCAATAGCACGACGTTTAATATTTAAATCAGTATAATCTGCCATCCACCGAGATTGATTAAATTTTAGCACGTGATGAACTTTTCTCAGAATTAGTCCAGCATCTACTGCTTGTTTTAAATTCTTGTAATGTATCACGTAATTTCTTTTATTTAACAAATTTGGAACTAGCTCATTAACGATCGAATTTTTTGCTGTTGTCATTGCCCGTTGTTCAGGCGATAATAAACTATAATCGATCATCATTGACTCTGCACAAAACGGATAGTCGTTATGTAGATCATGTAACGAACTAGGATAATCGAGATCAACTTCAAAAAAATAACTGACATTTTCTGGGAGATTTTTCTCAGTTTCTTTAGAAATTGATCTGGAGTTATCCAATGAAATTCACTGCACGGCATTGGCTCTGACACTGCATAACCTTACAAATTATTAGCGTACAGATAAATAATAAAATTTGACGGTAAATTTTTATCGTAATTTTTTAATTACTTATTACTAGCTACGGCGTATTTTTTTTTTATAACGCTAATTCCGCCGCGAATCCCTTTTTCAATAAAGTTAAACATATCAACATCAGTTAAGAGATCCATTTCTATCCTACTTGTTTTAGCAGAGCATCCCATGACAATCCTGGTGCAGAATAATACCAACATGGATCTAATCCATACTTTTCATAACTAACTTTACGAAAGCTCTCGAAAACATCTGCTAGTAATAATATATATGTTTTCAAATATAAATCATGATAATCACCAAGTGTCTTATGACCAAATTTATTCCAAATATCTTGTGCATATTTATACTCGTCATCTGTAATATTTTCATTTTTTTAGCTGCGAGTAAAATTTATCTTTGTTAGAAAGAGAACTTTCATCAAATCTGCTCCAGTCGTTGAGGTACTCATACGGAAATACACTTTTCTTGTCAGAACGACGTAGTCTTCACCAAAGCAACTTTTCAGATTACCAAAACTGCTACAACCTTTTACAAGCTCATCCAATGGTGCTGCCATAAATTGCAGACTGTCTACGAAACGTAATTTACCAAGCGTGACTGACATATATTTTTCAAAATTGTTTGGAATAGATCTTATTATATTATTTAATTTTAGTTTAGATTTAATTTCCTCATCGCCAAATGCTTCGACAATAATATGACTATCATAACCACGAAAATTATGTAAAACGACAGGAATAAAATCTGGCGCATGAAATTTCAAATTACAATTATTATGTGTTGCTCCACGATATTGGCCGGTTAGATGACAGTGATCGCGCACTTTATCGTCAGGCATAGGTTTCTCGAAGATATGACAATTAACTGCCTCATCAAAATGAAGTTGTTGTTTGGATGTTATTTTTATTGGAATTGTTTTAGATAAACTGTTCAAAATTTTTTATTAACATCATCTATTAGATTTTTTAGTAACCACATGGCAGGATTTTCACCTCGATATAATTTTATTGGTTTTGATAAATTTTGATCAGCACAATAAACTACTTTATAAGCTACTCCACAGGGGACATGTTGTATTTTTCTGGTGCTTGATTAATTTAGACCATTTTCTGCGCCAAGTACAGGAACAAGTAGACACTCGAAGTCGGCGTAAATAACAAATGGAATACTTAATTTATGATTATAATTTTTAAATTTTAATATTTTTTCTTTTTCTCCTGGCATTGTTATTTTTTGAACATTAATACAGTATTTGAGATGATCTTGTAGTATTTCATTCTTAGAAAAACCTTGTAAACAACGATAACAAAAATATTTCTTATTTTTATCTTTATTATATTGTCTACCAACTAGGCCATTAAAGTGTTTTATCAAAACGTAATGATTCTTATAAAACAGCAATTTATTGTGTTTTGTGTAGCAAATGCCGAAATATACCTTGGATAAACATTTTCACGCTCGTCAAGACCAAACACACTAACTGAAATATTATTTTGCTTTTCAGACTTTGGTATTTGATTTTCTGCAACTGGAAAGTCAATGTAATTAAAATTTAATTTTGATACGTGACTAATATACTTGTCGACGCGATCAGCATTTTTTTCTGCTGGAAACATCGCAGAAAGAATAACCTACTGGAAACATTTGTTATCAGAGTTTTTTACGTTTATGTAACATTTTTTGTTTTTAATTTTTTGAGGGAGATCAACGTAAGAACTACCACGAAGTACGTTATATCTCGCTGTGTGAAATAAAACTTCTTTTATCATTTCAAATTTCCAACCTGATCCTGATGCAATAAATTCTTCCAATTTTTTATTTATTTCCTGGTGTATTTCATCGGCGACTGATGAAATATTTGTTCCAGCTAATATTTTTCGTGATTTAGCTGTTAAATATGGTTCGGCAATCTCGTTGCGGAAATCTGTGTTATCGAGTAGTACATGTAACTTTGATAAAATAACATGATACCGTAGTGTTAGTTTGATACTTTTATGTACTGCAAGCTCTCGCGTTACAGTCGGATGTAAGAGATGAAACAAATTTGTAGAGTTAAAATTTGCTAAAATATTTTGATTATCAAATTTATAACTATTATCAAATCCTGCAAAAGCGGTAGCTATTTTTTTAGGTTCTCCTATAAAGCTCTTTTTGGCTATATCTCGCAATTTCAGCACTGTTATATAACATTTCATATATTTAATTGATATCGCTAGTTAAAAAATTAATTAGAGATATAAAAATGCTTGTATTATAATGACACAAAATTTGAGTAAGATAAGACTGACGGCAAAATATCATGTCCATCCCAAGTATAACTTATACGTAGGAAATATGTTAGGTTCAGTGATTCACGTCAAGTACGGAAAACCGTTTGGCAAATCAACACCAGCTGGTTATGAGATTAGCGTTAAAGGTGATAATGACGAGCGAGTAGAAATGTTTAGAAAAGATTTTATTTACACGCTGTTTTGTAATAAAATTCCAGAAGGACAAAGAGTTTATAGAGTAAATAGATCAATTGTTGATGATAATATTGAAAATTTGTCATTACAAGAAGAATTTCAACCTCACCCTGTGTTCGATTTATATGTAGCTAATGATCGAGGAATTATTCGAAATATAAAAACAAAGAAAAGTATTAGAAAAAATAAATAACAGTGGTTATCTCATGGTAAATGTCAGAGGAATACTAACAGATTTTGTTGATTATTATAGCCATAGATTCATTTACGAAACGTGTAACGGATCTATACATAACGGTTTAATAATAGACCACGTCAACGGTATTAAAACAGACAATCGTCTAGAAAACCTCGATCTTGTTACTCAACAAGAAAATACCAGGCGAGGATGAGGTGGTGGTTGTAATTTTAAAAATCCTAAAAGACCTATTGTTTCAATAAATTTAGAAAACGGAGAAAAACTAGAATTTCCTTCAATAACGGCTGCTGCAAAACATTTTGATATTAATCCGAAAACAATAAAATTTGTTGCAGACGGAATAACAAATGCGGCAACGTCAATGTCAACCTTTGGAAGAATCATCTTCAAATATGACGATTAATTATATTTTCCAGCTCGTTTTTTGTTAAGCAATTATGAGCAAGCATTAAAACATCTTTTTTTATTAAATTTTAATGTCATTACTGCACTATCATTAAGTTTATTTTTTTTCGGCCGCTGTTAGCAGAATTTTATTACAATCACCTTGCATCACAATAACGTCAACGGAATAAGAACTATATCCCGACAAACATTTTCGCACTGCTTCGGCTAATTCTCTATAATTTAATATATTAACTTTCTGATGATATTTTATCTCGTTAGTCATTATAATAATAAATTAGATAAATATATAAAAAAATATGGACTTGATGCAGACGATTATTTTACAGCAGACGATGCTGTCTCTGGCGATATAAAAAAAATGTTGGTTACACCGAGGATGACATTTTATTTAACAAGGACGACAAACAAAAACGAGATCATAGGTGTAGTTGATTAAAAAAAATTACAGCAGACCGACAACTGGACGATATGATGTTAAATATCATATCACAAAGAAAATCTCGAAATTTAATTTTTCAGTAGATGAAAATCAGTCTTTTTGGCACCTGATAAAACCCTTTCTAAACATTAAAATTCCAGACCGACAAAAAAATATAAAATTCGACTTTATATTTGTCAAGATATTTAAACTAATGATGATCTCTGACGATCGCAGACAATATCTAATATCGTTATGTAAACCAGTAAAATGTAAATCTGTCAAACGTAAGTACGAGGAAATTTATAACAATATTATTTCAATATAGATTTAGTTGGAATCCAGCTGTTAAATTTATCGTTGTACCCGCGCCACTTGACAAGGCTTTTATTACCTTTTTCCTAATAACTTTTTCAATAACAAATGTATCTTGCTCAGTTTTTTGTAGTTCCTGCTCGTAAAAACTACCGGTTATAGGCTCACCTAATAAATCCTTTAGCGCATATGTTACAGGTATTGTCAGTAAAACTTTATCAACAACAAATACTTCTTCGCTCCAATTTGGGGTAAATCCTTTTTCATATGTTTGTTTCGTCAGAGAAATTCTAACTCGATCACCAACTTTAAATTTATGTCTGCGGTACATGTTTTCATTTGCAAGAATTGGATTTTTAATTGCATCATTTGGTGACATTTTTATTGATCTGTGCTTAGTGTTATTATAATTATAAACAATCTGCTGTAGATCGTCAATATACTTATTTGTATTTTTAGCTGTTATATGTTTATGTATCAGCTGGTTTAGTGTGCGATTAAATCGCTCAACGATAACGCTCTTATCTTCATTTCCTGTAACATATATTTTTATGTTATTTTGTTCCAGAAACATCTCAAATTTTTTATTAAAAAACTCCGCTCCGTGATCAGTCCAGATTTTATTTGGTTTTCTTTCTATACTTGTTATTATTTGTTTTAACGCATCAGTTATTGATGTTCCAGTTTTATCCGAAACAGGTACACTAAACGCGTATTTACTAAAAACATCTATGACGTTAAAAAGATATTTCTTTGGAGCGCCATCAGCGCCAACGTTAAACTGAGCAAGATTTGACACATCAACTAAATCTATCGCCCAGATATCGTCAACGGCATTTGCGACAACTTTACGTCGCGGAAATTTTTTTTTTAGGTTTATGTAATTGAGACGCAAAATCATCGTATAATTCTTTTCCAAGACCTAACTTATATTTTGTTCCTATCATTCCTTGAACTAACCTTCTATCAAATCGTTCTCGCAGATTTGTAGGCTCCATATCGCGTAGTTCATCTAGCATTACTTTATCACAGTCTGATTTTGAGCTCTCTGCACGAACGTTATCAGGACATTCTATATCACGATAACAAATATCATGACGCATCGCTATTGCATCAACTTGATTATAAGGCTCTTGTCCTGGTAATGGATTATCGTTTTCATCTAACTGTTTGTCTAGTGGATTGGACGGCCCAGTGTATTTATGGCCCGGCAACGTCCAACCTCCTTTTGGTTTTGGTGATTTTCCAATAAATTTGTGAATGTCAATACCGCTGCCAATTACCTCACGGCGATTGCATGATTGACAGTACGTAACAATTTTATCTTGTTCGATACAAAGATTTTTATCACAATCACAATTACATTTCATTTTATTTTATTCTGTCGCATAAAAAATTGAAATTTTGACAAAAAATGTTTGATTTCTTTTCTAGGTTTTAGTCAATTAATCATCTACTAAAAAATAACCTGGTCACACATTCCATCTCCGAATAATTTCTTTAAAAACATACTTTTTTTTTTCTACCGCAAACAGCACAAATGCTTTTTAACATCGTTCTATTATTTTTTGGGTTTTTTTCGTTGTCTCATCCTTATTTGTTGTTTTAGTTTTACATTTGAGACAGTATGTTGACATATTCCTTAGTTTAGATAAAATTCATTGGAATCGCATCATTTGCGTGAGAAGGTTGCTTGTCAAATTGCAAAATAAACTTTAAAAAATCAGGGGTTTGGGACATCTGTCGGATAAACATAATACAATAATAACCACAAGCTGATGTTCTAACCGGCTGTAGTTGATTAGACGAGTAATTTATTTTTTTTTTATTTTTTAAAAATATATTTTTTTATAAGATCACTCGGAGGAAGTCCGAACGAATCAAAATAATTATTGTCATAAACAGCAACCCAGTGAGTGCCGGATCCATCATCGAAGTTTTGTATGTTTATGATACACGAACCACCTGCTGGTACACTATCTAATTCGTCTTTGGAATATACTCCACGAAATCCGACAATGTCATTCAATTTTTCAATTATATCGAAATTACTCAATGGCGTCTGGTGCCTAGTAGAGTCATTCCACGTCCTATCCCTAGCGGTTTGGAATTAGGCTGCCTGCTAACCCCGCTTGCAGCGGAGCGAAATGAATAATTCCTCCTTGTTTTGTTTTTCTTGGCGACCTCTTTTTTTTAGATTTTGTCGCTGGCGATTTCTTTTTAGCTGGCATTATATTATTTACTGTTATATAAAAGTTGTTTGATTCCATCACCAGAGATACCGTCTCCAGATACCGCTTTTTTAGTTGCTCCAGATACTGCCCCTGACGCTGCTGCTAGTCCTAGTACAGGTAAATATTTGGTAAAATTACAGAAAGTGCTGGTCCAAAAAATCCGCCGTGTTTTGCCATCGCTGTTATTTGTGCAACAGATAGTTTGAGAACAAAGGGTTTTCCCTGATCGAGTTTATTAATTTGCTGTTGAGTTAACATTACTTTCACAGCGGCTCTGTCAGTCCCCGGAGACTTTATCATTAGAGACAGAATTACGTTTGGCAACCGCTGCTGATAATTTTTTAATTTGGCCGGGCGTTAGGTATATTTCTGTAGTTGTGTATTCCGTTTTCATTTTATACTTGTTTGTTAGATTAAACTTGGACAGTCATCCTTCCCTTGGTCGCATCAATTGTCAGGTATCTATCACTGGAAACTAGCGCATATACGTTATACTGTTCGGCTGGCAGTACGCCAAGCGTCCAAGTAACCTCAGTAGCAACAGTCGATCCAATAACTCGTTCGGGACGCTTTGATATGTGAAAATAAAAGATAGGATACAGTGATCGAAATTCCTCTAATGATATCTGCGATCCACTGTCTGCGTCCTGATATTTTTGCATAGCCTCCATAAGATACATGTACGGCCGAGATATGTTTCTGGTGGCGTCCACGGCAAAATTACATTCGATTTCACGTTCGGGATATTGTTTAGAATTTACTATAACAAATATTCGTCTAACATCAGGGTTATCAAATATAGAGTTGTTCATTTCTTGATCATTATGACGTAGCTGTCGTTGAAATACAACAAACAAGTGTCGCGGTAATTGTTCGCTTGACGTAGTTGTAACACGCCAGGTGTAATCATTTGCGTTAGGAATTGCTGTTTGATAAATTCTGTTTTGCTGAAAATATATTTTTTTCGTGTAAGCGGTCAATAATGATTCGAGTTCCATTGTTTTAGCTACAGATGGGACAACTCGTGGCAGCCACAGCGCTAATCTTGTAATAGCAAACTGTCCTTCAGCTACTTCATCAGCGTGTATTACACAATCGGTTTGATCAGCTCGATCTAAAATAAGTGTATGTTTTTATCCCGCGAGAAACTTTGTTATGTTCACGGCAAAATCCAAATATTGTACTTAACGGAAGCATCATCGTTATTTGGCGAGATTCTGCGGCAGATGCTTTTCGTTTTCCCAAATCCTTCATTATAAGTTGATCGTCGTGCATTTCCAAATGCGCTTCTTATTGCAGCTGCTACTATAGTAGCACCAGCTACATCTGCGGTTAATGCTGCAACAGTATGTTGTGCAGCTGCATCAGCTCCAGCTAGTGTTAGAATAAGTCTATTTTCAGCATCAGCATCAGCTAGCACTCCAGTTTTAAATTCGCTTGAAACAGCTGTCCCATGTCCAGTACCTCTAAACCACATCATATTTGTGGCCACTGATCTCGAATAATCATCGCTAAACGAGACGATATTAAGTATTGTACTCGCTACGGGCAAGTGCATTGAAATATCTTCCACGGTCTGATTGGCCAGTTGGTACCGTGTACTTTTAAACAAGCTCCAACCGTTATTGACAAGTGCAATTTCTGCACCAGCTGCAATATCACCGCCTATCGCAGTTAGTAATTGACCACGCACTTCCAACACCGCCTTGTGCGGAAACAGAAACACGTCCTCCTCTCTTGTGATAAAAGTTCTGACGCCAGCTTTATTTGGTTCGTTTGAGTTTTCGTCGAGATACTCAACATACTCGAATTCTGTCACTGTCGTCGGTATCATGTTCTTCGGCAAGATCAAGATAATTTTTAACTGACATTATTTATTCTATAATCCACACAACATTTAAGTAACTAAAAAGCAGCAGGAGTTATTCTTGTTTTCTTTACAAGTTTGCGCATTACCTCTTCACCACGTGGTGACAAAATTTTTTTGTTGTAGCTATCATAGCTCGTTCTGTTTCCGCTGTTGGTGCAATATCTGATATTGCTCGCTTTATTTCCAATGCTGAAGGTGGGCTGCCTTTAATTTTTTCAGCGATCTTTTGTCCAATTGCACTAGCTGCCCCCGTCGCAATAGCTTTACCTGCGTGAAGTGCAATTGGTGCTACTTTACGCGCAATTCCTGGGATGTTTTCAGCTATTTTTGTAAATATATTTCCAAAAAATCCACCTACAATTTTTCTTCTATAAACACTTTTTTGTCTCATCTTTGTTATTAAATTAGGTTTACAAAATTTACGTGATCGCGCGTAGGTGTAAATAATAGGTGAAAATTTCATTGTTAAGATCTATTTGTCGTCCTGATTGATCTGTTAGTTGCATTGTTATGTTTGTGATCTGGTTTTCAGGAGTAATCGGATAGTATATTATTTGTTGAGGAGTAATTTGCATTAGTGAACCAGGCGGAACATCTGGTGAAAAACTATAGATTGTTTGACCTTGACTTCCTAAAGCTGAATAAGATCCTAATGCAATAGAGCAATTGATTAAAATTGTATTTACTTCTGTTATATTAACCGGTAAATCTCCATCATACGATATAGTTTGTTCTGTAACACTGCCGTATCGTTGGTTTTTAAATCCTAGCAACGATGCGATTCTAGTCGCTGGTGAAAAATCGATTATCAAATTATTTTTTAATGTGATTCTAGCTCGTAGCGTATTATAGTTTGGAGTTAAGTCAGAATTGTCTGCGGCAGTGTATTTTGTTATCAGCTCTCTTATCGTTTTGTTGAGATCAGTTACATTATATACTCCCTGTGGTATTTTGACTGATACCCAAGCACCAGAAATAAATGTAAAGTCGTCAATGACGTTTGTTTTTACATTTGCCATAGAATGCCATACCGTAGCAGAAATCAATCCGATTTCGTACCGTTTATTCGGATCTAGTATTATTGGCGGATGATAGTAGACAGAAAAGTTTGCGCTGTCACTCGTTGTTTGTGACGAGTCGAGCAATAATGTTGTTGACATTTATAACAATGTTGTTAGATAAGATCGCTATGTAAAATTTCATACTCGTCTGCTGTCAGTAATTTACTCGATCTAAGATTATCTAATATATCAACAATTTCGTTGTCGATTTCAGTGCTTTTATTATCTGCTTCTTTTGACGATATTAATAACAATAGTCTGTCAACCAGTTCGGCGTTTGATGTATAAACTCGGACACCAAAACCGAGTCTTTGATTAACTTCATTTTTGTTACGATTTTTTTCAAATCTTGCAAGCACGGTGTAAAAACTTTGTTTATACGGGTCTTTGCGATATCGATATTGTTGTGCAGCATCAACCACAACTGATGCAATTACTCCACTACGCATTTTAGCAAAACTTTCCAACATATACTGATCTTCAAGATCGTATCCTAAAATTTGATACGCAGTGCTTCCTTTTTGAATAATTTGATTTAATACTTTAATATAATTTCTATACTCATTCTCCCCCCATCCCCTTATGTTTTGAATATCGTGAAGATTTAAATCTTTAACATAAAACTCGACAAAATCTTCGAAGACATCATTAGAAATACCTTCCTTCGCTATATTTGTTAAGTTTTCAAAATTTCTTTCCGTATTTATTTCAGCAAACTCTTACACGTTCAGCAGGTACATTAACATCTTCTTGGTTGTTAATGTAATTAATTACCTCGTGTATTTTACTTTTTTCTATTGTTTCAGCGATTTTTTAACTGTTTCCTCAGCCTGTGCTTCTTGCTGCACCTTTAACTGCCCCAACAAACCTTTTTCTTGTACTTTTTTTTAGTTCCTCTGGAGATAATGCTGATATTTCTGGTTGTTTACCGAGTACTGCTTCGGTAACAGGTTTAAAAAGTTTGGTGATTTCTTCTTCTACAGCACGTTGTCCTTGACGTGCTTCTTCCACTTTTTTTTTAAAAGCAGCTCGAGTTGTAATAAATTTCTTTAGTAATTCAATTTTTTGTTGATGCTTGTCCATTGTTTATATTTTATACGCGATATAAAATTTGTCTATAGAAATATGTCGATACAACAAAGAAACATTTTAGCTGGATCACGCGCTAGTTTATCAAATAAAAAGAAATTGTATTTGTCTTTGGTTGCTCGGTGATATAATTAAATAAATTTATCTTTTGTTACATCACCAGATTGCACGTTTGCAATATTTCTCACATAACATTATCTAGTCCAGGGAACAGTATAAAACATCCAGTATTTCGCCTAATAAATCTGTCAACGTTGTAAATCGAATTACATTTTTTGTTACGCGATAGTGAAAAGTATGATTTAATCTTTTCATCTCCTCGTTGTTTAGCGGAATATCGTCAAATACAACTATTTTATGCTCGGACGAATCAAGTTCGTTGACAGGGATTAATTCCTTTGGTTGTTTTATTATAAATATATCATCGCCAGCGTCGAGCTCATCACAAAGTTTATCGTTGTATTCGCGTAATAACTGGTATTTGTCTTGTTGCGGATTAATTGTGTAAATATATACCTTATCGTAGTTGAAGTTATCGTTGAGTAAGAGATTTAGCAAAAGATTTGTTTTACTAGAGCCTGTACCACCAATAAGATAATGACAATCTGGAAGTTCGTTATTATGTTTATGTTTGATTAATCGTTCGGTGTCAAAATTTAATATCGTTGACTTCTCCATTGTTATATAATTTTATGTTACATAATTTACATAATGTGAGTTATTACACAAAGTTTGGAACAGCACTTACAGGATCTATTTCCGCTGACGAATCAATAATAACTGATACATCATCGCTAGTCAAAAAAAAAAAAAAAACGGCGACACAATGACAGGAAACCTATTTATGTCAAATCAACGAGTACTAGGTTTAGAAACAAATTATCCGCCAATAAATGTTGTTGATGCACAAGCTGTTAGTTATGCACAACTAAAAACGGTCGACAATAACAAATTATCACTGACAGGAGGAACTTTAAGCGGTAACTTAGATATATCAGGAAAAAAAATTAATAAATTTAGAAACCGCGTATCCACCAGCAAACTTAAATCAAACACAAGCGGTAAGTTATTTACAGTTGAAATATGTGGATAATAACAAGCATGATAAAACCGGTGGAACGGTTACAGGTAATATTAATATGTCAAGCAAAAAAAAAAATCATTGGGCTGGAAAAGGAGTATCCACCAATAAATGTTGATAGCACACAAGCGGTGAGTTATACACAACTAAAATCCGTTGAGGATAACAAGCTTGATAAAGCTGGCGACACAATGACAGGTAACCTTGTAATGAGCAATAACTCAAAAATAACTGGATTACCAACAACCTCACCACCAGCTAATGAGACTGATGCTATTAGTTACGCTCAGTTAAGAGGAGCACTTGTTCCGTATTTAAGACAATCCGGTGGATCAATGTCAGGTAACATAAATATGAGAAATAACAAAATAACAACGTTATATGTTCCAGTTAACCCTAATGATCTGACAATTAAAGCGTACGTTGACAGTATATCTAGTGGTGGTATAAAACGAACCAAAAACAATGTTGGATATATTCCAGCACTTTTTAAGGCAACTGATAACCGAGTTGGGTTTGAGATAAGCGCAGCATCGTATTATCCTGAAAGTTATCCTCATCACGCTTTCTCTGATAGACAAGAATGGACTACTAAAGGAGAAGTTGAAAACTTCTGGATTAAAATTAAATGTCCCATTGCAGTTGCTATTTGGCAATTTCATTTGCGAGGTCGATTAAACTCTAGTATTGGCCAAATTTATAATTGGCGATTGGAAGGATCAAACGATGATATCGACTGGGTAATATTATATAGTACAGAGAACACGTATATTTCAACAACAAAATATTTTACAATTCCGACAGAAAATACTGTTAACAAGTACTTGTATTTCCGAGTTTATGTTATCGCTGCTGAACATCCGTTTCCAGGATTGACAGCATTTCAAATATATACACTTGATGCTCAGATTTAATCTAACGTTGTAAAATAATGTCTGAACCAGCAATTATAACCGTTGCATGAGAATTTTATGATAATATTTTTAACCCCCAAAAAGATGTTGGAAACAAATCACTAGCAGCATGTGCGATAAATACTACGAAAATGTTTACAATTAATTACAATGATAAATTCTCCATTGTCAAAAGAAGAAAAAAAAATTGTTTGTTTTATGTATATGCGAGGACCACAACTAATAAAAGCAATAGAAAACCTTGATATTATAAGCAGATACTGTCATCCTGATGATTGTCTAGAAGAACACAAACAAGCTGAAATCCTGTTTAAAAAAATATTGCTAAAGCTTGATTTAAAAAATATAAATTTGATAATACAATCAGGTTTATTAACACGAATAGCACAGGAGGAAAAAATAAACGATAACTATAATCGTCTCAAAAAACTAGAGAAATCTAGGACAATAGGAATAAATAAGAACAGGGAGTAATACAGTAGTTTTTTTAAAAACAGAAATTTTTAATTATCTCGGTATGTACTACCACGACAAGGAAACCCTAGTTAAAATCGTTTCAATGGCAGCGAATACAACGTTAATCATAAAGGTATACTCAAACGCAATTCTACCAATGATACTTAAAAAAGACCCAGAATTTGATCCGATTATTGTTGACAGATCTCTAGAGATAATCAAAGAATTTGACTATGAAATTGATAGTCTCAGTGATGTTGAGGGAGAAACGTTTTTTGAAGAAGTAGCACAAACAAAGTTTGAAAAAAGATTGATTCTTATTACGACATAAGTGAAGAATATAATTTTCCACTTCCATCGCTCGAGCGCTCTAGACAATTGTCATTACGAAATTATTACAATGAAATTGAGAAAATACTCACGAAACCGTACGAAAAATTAATGTGGAAAGTAGCTTTTGTTGTTGATATTGGCGTGATTGGTAGATATACAACCCGAAAATTAATGCTAATAAATTTCGTAGGCGCATAAGCAATTATCAGACAATATCTCGTTCTCAAAAATTTTACGTTGCATCAAATAAGCTTGGTACTTGGGTTTATTGATGAAACAGAAGGAGAATACAGTAATTTGGTAAATAAAACAGATTTGTATGAACGTGAAGTAGAAAACACGTTTGATTCGTACAGTTGGTTAAAGAAAAATGAGGTACTAACAGATGAACGATACAAGGATACTTCGTCAGATGTGTATAACAAGTACAGAGATTTTACAGCTGATCCTAACAATAATAAATTCCGTGAGTTTCTTGATTCGATTGTTGGTGTTAGAGTTTTTAATATTGTATAAAAAAAAATTGTAAGCAAATATTGTATAATGAAAAAACAGATAATCGATTTCAATCATATTTCAGAAGAAATTCCAAAACAAGATGTTGACTCACTAATGCAATATTAAAAATTTTATCATGAAAACCTTTGGTGTGTAAAACAATGCTACAAGTATTACAGTAGAATACTTCGAGTAATATCATATTTACCACTGCTGATGACAAGCTCTGGTATAATTTCGAGTGGATCATCATTAAACCCGTATTTATTAATAATATCAGGTGTTGGTGTTTCTCTTTCAACGGCGTGTAAGAAAATTGAGCCTCGACTTGAGACTAAAAAAAATGCTTGTAAAACAGCAAGTATCAGTTATAACAAATTACTTGATTCGATACGATCTTATTTGCGAGGCGTAAAATATGATATGGACGATTTAATCGTATTATTGACAGTATGTTAAAAGATATTCTACCAATGAGAGTTAGCAAGTACGAAAATAATTATCAAAAAACATGGCTGTAACAGTAGTAATAGGAAACAAGTGTTTCTAGATCAGAGACCCCCTTACCCCGACAAAACATATTTTGTCAAAAAAGCCTTATCATATGAAAGTCATCATCGGAGCTAGAAAAGGCTGCTGAAGAAAATGTCAACATAAAAGGGTTTTGGAGGGGAAAGGGGGTCTCTGATCTAGAAACCTTGTTTCTATTACTGCTATACGGTACTAATTGTATAGATAAATGGGAACCAGCCTGGAAATGGGTGAATATAAAATAGAGTATATATGGGTTTGGCTGGCCAGGATTGGTTAATAATGTAAGTTATGTTTTAGGAAAAAGAATCTTTTGAGAGCTTATCCTAGTTGTAAGTGAAAAAAATAGAGACATTGTTTTATTGATGGAATTTCAGTCCTTTAACAATCTTGAGCTTGGAACACTCATTACTAAAATTAGCACCTGACTCTTGGTGTGGCATTGAAAGCACATATTTCAAACACATGCAGGTCCAGAAAATGCCACGGCTCATATCATTTTCTCTACACAGAAGCTGACATCCAGGTTTCATCTATATTGTTAAATATAGGTTTGATCATGAGCACTCAGAAATTTTAAGTTATTGAATTTTAATATCATGGTGTTTACATAGGTTTACTATGGGAACTGAATTAGTACCGTGAGTCCTATACACACACATTCATCCATTGGTATAGTCGGTCCTAAATGAAAAAGGTCCTGCTTATACGTTTACAACCATAGCAGCCCTCTTGAAAATCTTATTATCGGTAATCTTGGTTGGATGGTCATATTTACTAATACACATCGTATGATGTCTAGGTGGTCCTAAATAAAAATGGTGCCGATCTAATATCCAATATGGCTCGACTGCAGATATCTTGAAAATCTTGTTCTTCATCTTGAACATCTTTTTATCAGTATTCGTCCTGTATGGATAGTCAAATCAACATGATGTTTGTAATAAAATACTTCTCTTGGTATCTAGTTGGTCTGAAATGAAAATGGTGCTGATCTAAAGTCCAATATGGCCACCACAGCAGCCATCTTGAAAATCTATTTATTTCTGCTCCGGAATGGAAAGAAATATCTTGAAAATATAGTTATCTCTGCTCCTCACAAATGGATGGTATATCAACATGGGGATTGGTGAAATGGACTTCATATGACACATAGTTGGACCTAAACGAAAATTATACTAGTCGTAGATCCAATATGACTCCCACGACTATCTTTAAAATCTTGTTGACATTGCTCCCCCTGAATGGATCATCGTTATGACATCGAGTTTACCAAAACACTTCTAATAGTCCGCTTTGTCCTAAAAATAAATGGTGCCAAGCTGACGTCAAATACCACCACAGCTAATTTGAAAATGTTGTTACCGCTTAAGATTATCAAATATGGCTTAAACATTTGACAGTTAAAAGGAAGAAATGGTCTTAGCATGAATTCCTGGAAATTACTATTTTTCAAGTAGAGCATCAGTTTTTTCAGGGGACTCTTGTCCTCAAAATTAACGTAGGTTTCAAGATTCAGATGGTATGTACGTATCTAAAGTACACGCATGCAGTAGCGAGTGCTTATTATCCCTCCGTTCAAATACAATGCAAAGGACACCACTAAGGAAGGAAATTAGCTGTGCACAATAGTTTTAGAATTTTGCATATACTCAAATGTTCACGGGTTGGTGGTATCGTGTCATCCACTGGTTTTTTTCAGATAAACGAATAGTGAACAATAACATGAAACGATACAGCTGAATTTAATTTATCTGGATACTGTCCTTCAGCAACATCCGTTAATCCGACACAAATGTGTGTCCTCCAAGCTTGCTGATTTGATATATCCTAAACAAATTCAAATTACCCCTAAGCGGTCGTTGTCGGACCTTCATGTATAACAGTGGAGATCTGATTTTAATCAGATTGACAAATACACCGCCTTATAGCAGAAGTCACTTGAAAACGAGGTACATTAAATGAACAATAGTTCTTTTGCCTAATAAAATAAGACAGCCGCTGATAGATTTATTTTTCAGTTACGTTCGAGGGTTTGGAGTACATTCTGAAGTGGGAAGCTAGTTATCGTGTATTTAATTACTAGGAAGACGAGATCAAGGCCAAGATTTTGCAAGGAAGATCCAAGTAACAAGTGACATTTGCTTGGCAATCATGTTTAAATGCTAGATACTTTCCAAACACAGGCATACTGCCTATACTCTTTTCATGGGCAAAGGTTGTTCAACAAGATTAGATCATAACGTAACAAAAATAGTATAAAATTTAAATAAGTAGATAGATGCAGATATGTAATAGGAAATTATTGTTAAGAACCCGAAAAACACTAAAAAGAATAATATGCATTTCGGATAGGTTGTGTGTTGTTATTACAATGCAAAATAATAACATAGATACCAAGTTGGAAAGCTAGGTCCACTTTGGATTTGGGATTAATTCCGTACACATGAGAAAGCAAAAATATAAAACAATAGACCTGTTAAGGGAACATAATGGATGTCGTCATTCGGGAGGTCTACTAAGAAGTGTGTGTGTGTGTGTGTGTGTGTGTGTGTGTGTGTGAGAGAGAGAGAGAGAGAGGGGGGGGGGAGAACACTGATCTAACAGGAGCATTGGTACATCGATGTCAAAGTTAAGCGTCTTATCTGGTAAGATCGTATTGAAAACGGTATTTTGCTATTCGTTACGCTGATCAGGTGCCCATGTAAACACAAACATTCTCCGTTTATTGGAGGAATGCTAAGGGGAGGGTGCAATGTCTTCGTGATTGTTTATTATTAGCACGGCTAGTAACCATGGTGCATGCTTTTTTTGTTGTTGCTATTCCTAGATGATTAATGCCATAATGAATTACCAGAACTTATGCCTAATGTCTTTGTCCTCGCTTACTTGTGAAGCGGTATTACTACTATTACTACTACTACTACTACTACCTCTCTCTCTCTCTCTCTCTCTCTCTCTCACGGCTCACAGTAATTTTATTAAGCATTGAGATTGATACAGAGTTTCTAATTTGACAAGAATTATCAGCAACAGCATATTCAATATTTTAATTTTTGTATAAATTACGTTTCGTATATGTATATTACGTTTGGTATATGTATTTTCTACTCACAGAAAAGCAAAACATATCAAGCATATATTTGTAGAATT
>JAECUM010090538.1:0-5000 GCA_016617855.1 Megalonaias nervosa | reverse complement strand
TATGTATTTTGTCAAAATAATGACTGTATTTGTACGAAATATTAAGAGATTTAATTTTTATTATCATATTTTACGCGCGGATAGATACAGTTGGTGTCCCATAATGTAGAAACATCACATAGAGGTTGTTACTTACAGGCGTCAGAGTATAACATTTTCAAACAAAATATTTTAATGATTGTGAGTTTACTTTTGAAAAGATTTACTTTCTTCATTTTATTTATTTCTACATTAAAACGTAAATGTTTGTGTGACCTTGTCAAGCTTGCAGTCTAGTTAGGTAGCAGGTCCTGTATCCAATTTTCGATTGTCACTTAATTTCGGTTTGTAATCAACGCCCGATTTATCAATCAATTTTAATCACGAATGTGATACGAGTTAAAACTGCTACTTTAAAAAAAAATTGCATTACTTTATTTACTTACGAGCTGTGTTGTTTTTCCCTAAAAGTGTGTACCGTTTGTTGTAGAGAATCACAGGAATGGCGACTGTATGGCGACATATAGCAACAGGTCATGTAGTAAGCCGATAAATCAGCCCCTCACCCGTGATGATATTGATTGGTTTAGGGGCTGATATCATATATTAATTAAAACATACAAAAATCTGCAGAAAATTTTGGCTGCACACATCGGTGTACATGTTATACACTTACCGGTATTCTCGCGCCTGTGGAGCTACCGTCGTCTGAAGGGTTCCTTTGGTGGCATGTACATTATATTTCCAGTGCAAATCCTATGTTTGGTGACTTGTAAATCCACGCTGAATAGCACAACCCTCTGTCCTGTAGTCATTTTGAATTTCGCGCTAGATATGGCTGTTACCAGTTACCGGTATATGTCTAAAGTGTACACAGGTTTGTTCAGGAAAGATTTGCATGCAGCAAAATTGAACATTTTAATGGACAGGTGACATCAGACCCCATATACCGTACATCAGTATCAACACAGATTTGGGGGGGGGGGGTATTTATCGGACTAGTCATGTAGGTTCAGTCACTGATAATTTTCATGATTCTTATAGAAAACTTAATTACAAAGAAGTTAATACCTGAAGTCTACTTATCGCTGTTTAATTTTCGTTTTTCGGCATTTCTTGATGGCACCTCATTGATTGCATAAATGTACACTCGAGGGGCCAAAGCTGACACATTTTAAGATTTGTAGGCTGGTACTTACTATTACCTATTACCTAGAAAACATAATCAAAAAAAGTTTCACTACATTTACTTCTTCATTTTAATCCTACTACATCAGTTATGAACGCGTGGTGCGCTTGTCACGGTGAATGATTTTAATTTTCGATCAACGGGGCCGCCAAAGTGCTGGGTGTTCCAACGTGACCTATACCGCAGGCGTTTTTTTTTTTTTTGTTTTGTTTTTTTTTTTGTATTTTTTTGTAAAAGTCGTAGGTGCCATATATGAGCATTTACTCATCTTAAATTAAACGTAAATTATTGTTTTAAAGTGCAACACTAATTTTATTTAACCGAAGTCTATTCAATTCTGGTTATTTAATATTCTGCATCTTAACTGTCATCAAGAAGTTTTCCAGACAAAAATTATCGATCTCTGTGGACTTTTACAATGGTGACCAGGTCCTAAACTGGGTCAAGAAAAGAGCACGTTGAGTCTAATCGTCACAATACAGGGTAGTACCAATTTGTTTATCTATATGCGTAGCTTTCATTGTGACATTACAGCGAGCGACATTCAATCTGGATTGTCCTTAGGTTCGTTTCGTATTTTGCCGTTGGCACCTCTCGGGGCGTCTAAATAATGACCTTCCAAAGGAATATGGAGGTATACGAATCCAAATGAAGTGAATATCTGCCACTTAAAAGTACGTAGAATCAAATTCTAAAATGTGAAACCATTTACTGAAATAGTTGGTGTTAAATGCCTACATGTTCCGTGTGACTTGTACTATAGTTCAAGTCATACAGGTCACGTATGCGTTCAGCGTCGATTATTTCAGTAATGGGTGTAATTTTTTAGAATTTGATACTGCATACCTTTAAATGGCAATTATTCACTTTATTTGGACCCTCATACATCCATATTCCTTTTGGAAGGTCGTTTCTTACGCGCCCCGAAAAGTACATACAGCAAAATCAATGTTAAAGTACGTAGACATTTGTATGAGATCAACATACATATTCATAAACGAATTCATACTGCCCTCGTGTGACGATTCCACTCGACGCGCTCTTATTTTGACCTAAGTTTAGTACTTGGCCACCATTGTAAAAGTCCAAAGCGATAGATAATTTTCGTCTGGAAGTTTCTTGGTGACAGTTATGGTGCAGAGCATTCAATAATCAGGATTGAATAGACTCTGGTTAAAGAAAATTCATGTTAAATTTTAAAAGAGCAATTTATATTTAATTTAAAATGAGTAAATGCACATGTATGACCCACGTGACTTGTACTGTACAGCAGAGAACTGAGAAATACAGTTACCGTCCGTATTACGGTATAAAAGTATAACAATGCAGGAAATATTACGTAAAAAGAAGAAATGAAATACCAAAATTTTTAAAAATTCAATTGATAAATTTAATCAAGATCATTATATGCCAGAGTTGTAGCAGATCCATTAAATAAGATGAATGATGGTATTCTAATGTTATATTACATAGCATATTTACAGTTTACGATAACCCACGCAAACTTCAATTGTACGCCGTCTTTTATGAATTGGAAAGGATGACAGTGTTCATTAAGTGGCCATTATACTTCTGATTTAAGAATCTTCGCTGAAACTGTACTCACGAGTTTGACAATACACCCTTAATACCCTCCCCCAACAAGTTAGATAATATTTGTTATCGATGAGTGTTAGTCATGTCCCCATATTCTGATTGTATTATTTAAATTCTGAAGCAGAAGATTTGTTGACATTGTGCTCGGCACGATTTTATTATTGAAAAAATGCTAAAAAGGGACTGAAACTGGACATGGTGGGAAGCAGCAGAGAGGGTGGACCCTACAACTTTTTAGAGACCTTATTTTTGAAATTAAAGGGTTCCTACGAAGGCTGAAAAAAAAAGTTTTTGCCTTAATAATGAAAACTTCTCTAATTGACCAGATTTTTTCTGATTTTTTCACGTGCTGGTCACATACGTTTGTCGTCCACCCTCTCTGCTGCTATGGTTTTTATCCAAAAATTGTATCAAGTCCGTTACGATATCTTGACCTAGGATCATGTAAATTTATCGTTACAAAACCAAAGGGAGCAGCTTGTGCTTTTGAAAAGAAATTTTTAAATTTGTTCATGTCCATGTCGCCTGAACACCAAGTATAATAAATATTCTGTAGAGTATGATTATCAACTCCGTTGAACACAACTAAAATGTTACAGTTATCCCTGATCACTTTTGGAATTTGTGTATAACGCTGAGTAACATAAATCACATCCGTGTTTTTATGTCTACCTCGAGAAAATATTCTAGCTGGATTTGATTGTTTGTCCAGCATAGCATCGTCATACACTACTAAAGTATTAATGAATCCATCCAGATCATCTACGGATGGTGCTTCATCAATATCAGTAATAAAGTCTATGACTTCATTGTCTTCATGCAACAATTTTGCGTTTTCATTAAAATCTTTAAGTACTTCGTAACATCGCTGATCATCTACAGATGGCGCTATCAAATATAATTTATCCCACTTCAACCATCTCATTATTAGATTAAGTAATAATTGCGTTTTTCCACTTCCAGATGGGCTTATTATAATCATTCTGATAGAATTTGGTAGCGCTGGATGGTGCTTTACTGGTTCTTGTTTTCGTGTCGCAGAAAAGTCAATTATATCCATATAATAAATAATATGATTCTATATTGTGTTCGATGCAGAGCATCTACACCTACTACTGAATTAACGACAATAACAACAAAAAATAAAAGACGAGCACTTACAGGTAAATGTGTGAAATGTGGCACCAAGAAATATAAATTTATTCCAACAAAGACAGGTGGGGGTGATATCGCTGCTTCGTTAGGAAAATTACCGGGAACTCCATGGGCTAAATATCCCGGTGAGAAACATATACCCGGATATAATTATTGTGGTCCAGGAACTCGGCTTGATATCCGACTTGATGATCAAGATCAACCAAAACCAGGAGAGTATCCAGTAAATAAGATTGATCAAGCGTGTTACGTTCATGATGTCGCGTATAAAAGTAAGGATTTACAACAACGACATCTCGCAGATGTGAAATTGATTCACGCATTAAATTCTATACCTAATAAATCTCTCAGAGGAAAAATTAGCTAGTTTTCTAGTAAAAACTGCAATGAAAGGTAAACTAGTGCTAGGGGCTGGCAATTAATTATATAACTATCATAATGGAATCTGTTTATTATTCCCCGAGAGGATTCTAGAGAGGTAAAGTAGCGATTAGTAAACTCGCCGAAGCAGCAAAAGTTTCACGTGATGTTGCTGCATCATGGTTAGCACGACAGGCAATATGGCAAATCTTCCTAAGTCCACCTAAAAGAATTCAGTATGCGCATTTTGATGTTAGCGTTCCTAATGAAGTTCATCAAGCGGATATACTGTTTTTACCACACGATACCATTAAAGCACGTAGACGTCAATACACGTATAGATACGCGTTAACTGTCGTTGATGTTGCGAGTAGATATAAAGAAGCGGAGCCATTATCAACAAAGACAGCATCTGAAGTTGCATCTGCGTTTGAACGCATTTATCAACGTGGTGGTCTACGATAGCCACGGTTATTACAAGTTGATCCTGGTAAAGAATTTCTTGGAGTAGTATCATCGTTGATGAAAAAACATAACGTTAAAATCAGACGAGGACATACTGAAATTCATCGTGATCAGGCGATCGTTGAACGATTTAATAGAACACTTGCTGAGCGGTTATTTGGATATCAATACGCAAAGGAAATATCTACTGACCTCAAGGATAGATCTCGTGAATGGGTTGCAAGATTACCGAGTGTGATATCTGCGTTGAATAATG
>JAECUM010090537.1:0-13691 GCA_016617855.1 Megalonaias nervosa | reverse complement strand
TATCCGGTCAGAGTCTCACTTCAATATAGAAAATATCTGATGTTTATCTGGTATGGCCAGCGTTACCAGTTTACTAGTCTTCCAAATGGTCTTGCATCCGCTCCAAGGATATTTACAAAACTTAAACCAGTTTCTTTCATCCCTTCGGAAAACGGGACACCGTAACGTGGCTTGCGTTGATGAAAGTTTACTTTTGGGTTGTATCTACGCGGCATGTAAAGATCACATTCTTGAACCAGTCATGTTGCTCGATGATTTAGGCCTTACAACACATCAAGAGAAGTCTGTTTCGGTACCAAGGCGATACGTAATTTTTGTTGCTTTTTTGTGATCAATTCACAGGATATGACTGTTCGTTTGATAGCAGATAAATCAACTAAAATCGCTGATATGTGTCGTAAAACGGCACATAAGTACGCTCAGACTTTTCGTGAAATGGCACAAATCATTGAGTATTTAGTTGTTAGTGAACCAGGAGTGCTTTATGCTCCCTTGTTTTATAAACCTCTTGAAATTGAGAAAGACCACCACCTTAAATTAGCCCAAATCTAATTTAGTCTAAAATCTTCTGTAACCCTAAATGTAATCAGGGGCAGCTTAATCTAAAATTAAACGAGGCTTACCTGGAAGTTGAAGTTTGATGATAATTCCACTACAGTAACAGGTAAGTCTCGTTTAATTACCTATTTCCCGCTGAACAGCGCGTGACATGAACAGCTGCATCGTCCATGCCTTACTGGACTTGTCCAAACATAACTGCGAATGCTGGCTTTGTTTGGCCAGTCAAGAGCTACGACGGGATGGTTAACCATAATGTTAGATACCAGGTGAACAATCACCTTTCACAGTGACTGCAACATTATTTTTAACGAGTACTGCGTGTCAATCTTATTAGGTGAAGGAGAGTGGATATATGCTTTTAATCAGATTGTACTGCATGTATCCATCATTCTTTTGACATAGTGTAAATGTTGAATGTGGCGTAAGTGGGTGTTATCATATGATGGCCACAACACTGAAAGAATATTATGTTTCAAACAGACATGAGAAAGTCACGTCCAGATGCTCCATACATTTTGGTGAGAAACATTGCCTTGGTTGGTTCAATGACACAGACCATAAATGTTCTCATATAAAATGCTACGTGATAATATTGCTACGGAAAAGCATGAATACCCACCCTCAATGACCTCACCCCCACCCCTTACATGAACAATAAAAGCCATATATACAAGGCGTATGGCCCATAACAATATAAACTAAACTATTCTGAGAAACTTAAGAAGAAGAAAAAAAGAAAGCTTGTCACCAGACTTGGAACACAATAAATTAGACTTTATTTCTTTGAAACTTGCGTTGATGACTTAAAATCTAATGACTTTTGGCTACTATTAAACCCTTTTCATCAACCAAAAGTAAAAGTTTTGACATTAACATCATTTTAATAGAGGGCGATGGCCCGTTTCCTGACAAAACTAAACTCTTCGCAATATTCTTCCACATTAACATGCCATAAACCTTTTGGTCAAATTAATTCATAGATTACTATACCATTCCCCCTACAAGCTATTCATGTCAAATCAACCGCATACAAATACATAAATACCAAGCTATTAGTCTCCATATGCTTCATTAGGTAACATTTGAACTACCCTTATTTGCCTTTTCTGTAGCAAAATAAAATTCTGACAAACTCAACAAATAGACAGTGTATGTCACAAAAATTGACGTTTGATATATTTTAATAGCTCATGTAACTTAATCTGCATAGAAAAGCAAATCCTCCTACTCTACGTATTGATGCATTATGATGCATGGCGCATATATATATATATATATATATATATATATATATATATATATATATATATATATATATATATATATATATAAGATATTTCATAAAACACGATAACTCGAGTAATCTGGTCCCATTCAAAAACTGCAACTATGACCGTATGCATCAGAATCTGGCAATAATATCAAGGGCAATGACCAATACGTACGGTAAGCTCTTTTAAATTTGACGCCCCCAGAGTAAGGAACAATGACCGAAGAACAATCTCCGATTTAAAAGAATTCAGAAGGCTGGTTCAGACATAGTCAATGCCTCTTTGTTTGGTGCGTTTTAAGCTTTGCCTTTGTATTTAGCGGTCAGCGGCATTTCAGCTTTGAGGACACCAAGTTCGCTAAGTGTCTCTGGTTGAAATCCTGCTCCGATAATAGTTACTTATTTTCCTTGATGGTTTTGAAGCCTGAATGTCAACTTGTAACACGCTCGTTTCCTTATATCCCTTTATATATATATATATATATATATATATATATATATATATATATATATATATATATATATATATATATATATATATACCTTTCTCAATATTCTGATATTTTTTAAAATTGTAAATGTGTGTGTGTGTGTGTGTGTGTGTGTGTGATTTGGATTTTCAACGTAGCTTTAACAGTTGTTCAGTCATATCGCTACGATGTCTGTAGTGTGAAGTTCATAGTGATGTCTAGTACTGGGGCATCATGCCGCAGACTTGTAGCATCATGTCCCACCCAATCACATTATCCTGACAGCAGGCCAACCAGTCCTAGCGAGGCAGCTGCTAGTACTATTGTTACAAGTCTTTGGTATGACTCGGCCGGGGTTCGAACCCGTAACCTCCCGCATCCGAGGCGGATGCTCTAACCACTATGCCATCGGAGCGGTCCGTTTGTAAATATGTACTATGCGTGCGAATATTCGCTGCAACATGTGTAATAGGATGAAGCCAGATTGGAATTGGATTTAGAGAAGAAACAGAACAGTTTCGTGAATGAGATGTTTATATACAACGTAATTGAACGATGTATGAATCTGAGACCATTCTCGTGTGCATTATCCAACAATGGACTTTACAGAATGGTGCGCACTGAGCTGAACAACTGATATAAGGAAACGCTATCGTTTCTAACTGTAACTAAGCATAACATTCAGCTTCAAAGAATAATCAAACATGACTGAGCGTATGGAACTTATAGACAAATATGATTGATATATGGAAATATGACCATGGACTGTGAATTAGAATTTAAACACAAATATGAAAAATGTATGATCACCAAGGATATCAAAGTAAAGGATGTATGCATAACTGTGAATAAGGTATGATACTGTCATCAAGTGTGATCAACGTACAGAACCTGCACAAAAACATGAATAATGTTTCATCCACAGTAGAATATATGTATTAATGATTTTCACTCGCATGGCGATATTGAATTGTTAATTTCACTCTTGTAGTCATATTGAATTATTGATTCAACAGTTGAATGTATCTGACTCGTGGCGGTTCACTTTCACGAAGTATTTCTCGTCAAATGGTCAAGGAGCCACCAAGCATGTCCTGCCCCTCCCAGTCTGCAGACGGGTCCCTCGGAAGCCCCCACATTCCTGCAGACCCGTTGGTTTCGAAGCTTAGGTCCCTCACTGAGTACTCCGAGCCTACATCACCATCGACAGCAAACTCTGTATCTCAAAACCATAGTTTTAAATGTAATGACTGAGCCGTGTATTACACGAGACACGGATAATTGCGAACACAGAAATATACATTACGCGTGCGCGCACACGAAGTTTCTTCGTTAAACATTAAATCATTTCATTACGACTCCATTACAGAGATTATTATAATAATACCACGTTCGTACGTGAATCTGTCCGCCCAGAATAATCTCGCTGAATTAGAAGAACTCGAACATTATTAATTATTCAGTGCATGCAATGTATGATTAAATTCAATTTGTCCGGTTATAAAAAATCGCCAACATGAAACAGACTATAGCCAGTCTTATAACATGGCCTTTGTGAGGTATAAGTCCATCTAGAAAAGTTTGAGTACACTCTGAAATATCCAATGTATAAAAGAATTCCATCACAAAAAACGGATATGGAAACACAATACAGTTTTATATTTCACCTTCCTCTACAGCTGAAAATAGTTTCCGTAAATGTTTCTGGTGTGTCAGAACCACACAATACCTAGTTTGGTTGGGCTGGGCCCCCGGTAAGATATTTTGCCTTAGAACGTTCTTTTATTCAATTATTCAAGAAGCCATCCATAAAGGTTTTTGGTGTACGTCTTTTTCAGCACGCTGCAAGATATTTTGCCTTGCTAGCTTTTTGTTTGTTCAGGAAGCCATCCATTAAGGTTATTGGTATAGGTCTTTTTCAACACACAATCAATACGTGGTTTGGTCGGGCAGAGCTATACAATATTTTGCCTTGAAGGCTTTTTGTTTGTTCAGAAAGCCATTCGAAAAGGTTATTGGTGTACGTCTTTTCCAATACGCAATCAATACCTGGTTTGGATGGACAGAGCCCGCTGTAAGATATTGTGCCTAACGGGCAAGCCGTCTGTCAAGTGTACAGCTTCCTGACAAAACGCGTTATATTGTGATAAAACAAAGTTTACTCCATAAGTACCCTGGCCGTGATTTGAAAATCCAAAGCCTGAGAACTTGAGGTAATCGGATTTCTCTCTGCAAGGACTTTGCTCGTGCAGCGGTGGGTGAACCTAAGTATTTTGAAATAGCTCGAGACGAAAATAAATCATCCTCGGGTAACACTTGAAGCGGTAAACGAAACCCGAGTACATTTTCGTTCGTATATAATGCATTCATATTAAATACACACAGATGCGTGACAACGTGTTGTGTCATGAGGGTAAAGTAAATATCTCGTCCAGACTTTCTTTGTTTATTTTGGTTACGAAGATTACCGACGTTAAACAAAATTTCTTTTTTCTTCTATCTTGCGTGTTAACTTTTTCAGTAGATTACCAGTAATAGTGACTTTGCAGTAACACGGAATAATTAGCCTGGTTTGTACTTTACATAATTGTTTTTTGCATTATTAGTTTTGCTTGTATTCGTATTCATGCCGATATTTTGTCCCTTATACCTTACAAAAATAGGAATATAAGCTGCAAAATAAGTTTACAGCACAATTATACATACAGTTTAAAAACCAGTTGATAGTGATCAAAAGTGTTTTACTCAACTTTTATTCTTTAGAAAATCTGAAGAAATCATTGATGAGATTGGTTTGGTGTTGACAGCACAATAACGAAAAAGATTATTTAGTTCTGCGGTAATGGGAGTAATATGGTTCAACCCCGCACTCTTTCGCTTGCAAGTTCAGCACGTTCACAACTTAGCCTATACTCCTTCTAGATCACAGATTATAAATACATACACGTAAATGGCGATATAAGTGGAAACCAATGAAACTGAAACTACAAAACTTTAGATTGTTGAGGTAATAGACCCTCCAAATTACATTCATAATAATGGTTTTTACTTCACAATCGAGAGTATTGTATATAATTGTACACAGGACCAATTCTGGTTAACCCTGGCATGTGCCTCTGCCGGGTAGAGGCAAAACAATAGGTTTCTATCGTAGTGCTTTTATCCTATAGTCTATTTCGAAAGCTACTGTTATGAAAAGCTGCATGTAGGAACTGTTCCTATTGCTGGAAGGATCTGAGTTTGCTACATCCTCATTTGAAGCGTCCAGGTTCTTGACACATTAGCGTACAGTATCTGATATGTAGCAGCAGGGAGGGTGAACCCTACAACTTTGTAGAGACCTTATTTTTGAAAATTAAGGGTTCCTACGAAGGCTGAAAAAAAGTTTTTGCCTTAACAGTAAAAACTTCTCTAATTGACCAGATTTTTTCTGATTTTTTCACGTGCTGGTCACTACGCGTATGTCATTCACCCTCCCTGCTGCTATGGTTTTTATCCAAAAATTGTATCAAGTCCGTTACGATATCTTGACCTCGGATCATGTAAATTTATTGTTACAAAACCAAAGGGAGCAGCTTGTGCTTTTGAAAAGAAATTTTTAAATTTGTTCATGTCCATGTCCCCAGAACACCAAGTATAATAAATATTTTGCAGCGTATGATTATCAACTCCGTTGAACACAACTAAAATGTTACAGTTATCCCTGATCACTTTTGGAATTTGTGTATAACGCTGTGTAACATAAATCACGTCTGTGTTTTTGTGACGGCCTCGTGAAAATATCCGAGCTGGATTGGATTGTTTGTCCAGCATGACATCATTGTATACCACGAGGTTATTAATGAATCCATCCAGATCATCTACAGATGGCGCTTCATCAATATCAGTAATAAAGTCTATGACTTCACTGTCTTCATGCAACAATTTTGCATTTTCATTAAAATCTTTAAGTACTTCGTAACATCGCTGATCATCTACAGATGGCGCTATCAAATACAATTTATCCCACTTCAGCCATCTCATTATTAGATTAGCAGTAATTGTGTCTTTCCACTTCCGGACGGACCTATTATAATCATTCTGATAGAATTTGGTAACGCTGGATGGTGCTTTACTGGCTCTTGTTTTCGTGTCGCTGAAAAGTCAATTATATCCATATAATAAATAATATGAGTCTATATTGTGTTCGATGCAGAGCATCTACACCTACTACTGAATTAACGACAATAACAACAAAAAATAAAAGACGCGCACTTACAGGTAAGTGTGTGAAATGTGGCACCAAGAAATATAAATTTATTCCAACAAAGACAGGTAGGGGGGATATTGCTGCTTCGTTAGGAAAATTACCAGGAACTCCATGGGCTAAATACCCCGGTGAGAAACATTTACCCGGATATAATTATTGTGGTCCTGGAACTCGTCTCGATATCAGACTCGATAACCAAGATCAACCAAAACCAGGAGAGTATCCAGTAAATAAGATTGATCAAGCATGTCACATTCATGATGTTGCTTATAAAAGTCCAGATTTGCAACAGCGGCATCTCGCAGATGTGAAATTGATTCACGCATTAAATTCTATACCTAATAAATCTTTCAGAGAATCTCTCGCTAGCTTTCTAGTAAAAACTGCTATGAAAGGTAAACTAGTGCTAGGGGCTGGTAATTAATTATATAACTATCATAATGGAATCTGTTTATTATTCCCCGAGAGGATTCTGGAGAGGTAAAGCAGCGATTAGTAAACTCGCCGAAGCAGCAAAAGTTTCACGTGATGTTGCTGCATCATGGTTAGCACGACAGGCAATATGGCAAATCTTCCTAAGTCCACCTAAAAGAATTCAGTACGCGCATTTTGATGTTAGCGTTCCTAATGAAGTTCATCAAGCAGATATTTTATTTTTACCACACGATACCATTAAAACACGTAGACGTCAATACACGTATAGATACGCATTGACTGTTGTTGACGTTGCGAGTAGATACAAAGAAGCGGAGCCATTATCCACAAAGACAGCATCTGAAGTTGCATCTGCGTTTGAACGCATTTATCAACGTGGTGGTCTACGATGGCCACAGTTATTACAAGTTGATCCTGGTAAAGAATTTCTTGGAGTAGTATCATCGTTGATGAAGAAACATAACGTTAAAATCAGACGAGGACATACTGAAATTCATCGTGATCAGGCAATCGTTGAACGATTTAATAGAACACTTGCTGAGCGGTTATTTGGATACCAATATGCAAAGGAAATATCTACTGACTTTAAGGATAGATCTCGTGAATGGGTTGCAAGATTACCGAGTGTGATAGCTGCGTTGAATAATGAAATTACTCGTGCAACTTCCATGAAACCTTCTAATGCGATCAAAAAATATATATATATATATACCCCGTAACTACGGAAAACGTGAATCTTTCTCTCAACCAGTATTAGGTAATGTAACTGTAAGATATTTATATGAACCTGGCGAACTTGAAGGTGGTAAAAAAAGAGCAACCGATCCTATATGGAGCGTGACTACACATAAAATTTCTAGCGTGGTTAGATCCACTGGTAGACCTCCAATATACAGACTAGATTCTACAGCTCCTCAACGTGGATTTGTACGTGAACAATTGCAAGTAATTCCTGAGGATACGCAATTACCACCAAGCTCAATTTTGTAAACGTCCAGAGCCTCGACGTCGATTACACTCAAGACAGGTCAGCATCACATTATCACGTGTATGACCGAGATCACTATTAATTCTGTCTACGGTATATTGTCTTGGATTAAAACATTGCCATGACATATTACAGTTGCAACATGCGCAATGATTATTCTGTTGTTGTCTTAATGTTATAATAAATTCAGCATCAAGATCAAAGTCACGTTTATTTTTTTTGTCACACTGTTTATAGCTGACTAATTTTTTATTGATATTGATATTGTTAGTGATTTCTTCAGTTATTACGTAATCTACAATAACCCTATGTAGTTGCGATATTTTCCTGTCTCGAGATACGGCGAGATAGACTAAATTCGACCATTCAATACGATCATCTACAATCCAGATTCTAGTATCAGTTATAGTTAATACCTGCGACGAGTGAATTGTTATAGCGTATCCTAACGTCCATGGCGATTTATCCATGTTCAACGCGCTCTCAACAATATCAACAGCAACCAACACGATATCATTCAAGACAAGATTTTGTACCCTTGGTGGAACCAAGGTACCTGGTATTTCAACTTCAATATTTTGTCGTCGAGTATCTGATGGGCGATAACACAAAGGTACTTGTAGATCCGGAAACTTTTCTTTATGTAACGTAAATAATTTCTTTTGCAGTTCATCACGAACTATCTTTCTACTTGCGACTATCAAATCAGCAGGCCTCCATAAAGTCCAAAATTCATTCATAGAAGTTTCTGCAATTACTTTACGCAGAATCTCGCATTGTATTTGATCTGGCTGAAGTCTGATTAATCTTTTAAGTTCTTTTAGCGGTTCATCAATAGCTCTATGGTCATTATGTATTTCTTCGTAATAATCTACGTTATTCTTTAACCATTCATGTGGAGACTGTCCAACAAAGGGTGGTGGTTGACCATGATCGCCACACATAATCACAGCAGTATTCTTCAATAACAACCAATCAAGAAATGTTTTTAGTGTTTCTAACGACACCGTGCATATCTCGTCCCATATAATATACCTAGGTATATATTTTTCACCCATCCGCGATGGGGTCCATGTATCTCCGCACCATCTAAAGAAACTGTGATATGTACATGATTTTACTCCTCGTTGCTTTATTTCTCTAGCAAGTTTATGTGTAGGTGTCAAAACAATTATATCTGAGTTATTATTCATAAATAAGTTAATCGCACGAGTTGTTTTACCTGAACCTCCACACCCATTAAGATAAACGGTCTTATGTCTAGATACAGGATCGTACACAGATGGTGCAGATGACTTTGATATTTGATTATTATTTTTGTAATATGTCTCCGCAATTTCAACATCGGCAGATTCAGAATAACTAAGTATATTTTCTTGTTTTATCCTCCATGTCCCCCATTCACCATTACCGAGTTTTAATAAATCTTTATATTTTTTTGTGTATATAAAATGAATCCGTAGCGACTCTGACAGCGTGACGAGGAAATTTATTTATCATCGATAGTAGGTTTATCGAAACATAAGCTAACATCGAAGATCTTAAATGAGTAAACTGCGGTGAGTCGCCATCAAGATAGCTCACAATGGTACATAGTTTTGTTCCATCTGATAAATAAGCATTACATCTGTTTATAAATGTGTTTTTCTCCGTTGTATCAGCGATTATAAAATCTAGTTCAGCATCGTCCATAATCAATCTTGTACACGCTCGTTTATAATCATGTGATCCACCTTGTGTAAACTTACCGATTATCTTTCTACCAAGATCTTTTGCAAGTTTTTCATCATGCTCGTTCCTGCATTTATTTATTTTAATGACATGATCTTCATCAATATCAGGGAATTCTTTCCTGGTATCATCGATATTAAATCTGTCCGGTTCTGGTAACCAAACTTGCTTCTGTGAACTATACGATATAATCGCTTCAGTTACTCTCAACGATATTAAAAATCCAGCATCAAGCATATATCGCAATAGTACTATCGGAACCCAACATCGCTCTGAAAAATGTTTTCCGAACCAAATATAAGTAATCGCATGGAGATCTTCTCTAAACTCGAATGATTCTACGTGAGCAAATCCTGTTAAGTCAAAATCTGGTAAGGGATCCGTTTATTGCAACCCTGGTCATATCATGTGTAGGATGTCCGAATCTCTTAAAGTATTTAGAACATTCTCCATATCCAAGAAAACTCCCAGGATAACACGCTATCATATCAACCGAGATAACATCACTATGGTTGTATTTGGTGTTCCATAATCCACCGTGCCCATATTCTATACAACTTTTCTTGACATCTTCAAGAAATTCCGATCGTGTCGTTTTCCATGAATTTTTCTCCTGAGCGAAATGAGCAGCGACTGACGGAACAGTAAAACAGTTATTCAATAATTGTCTAACTATGACATCATCAGAGGTATATTCACGCCAAAGGCGTTGCGCAAGATGTTCCATTTCCTCATGGAGAGATTCTGTACGATAAATATCACCATTAGGTCGTACAAATTGATCGTAATGATTATATTCCGAACTCTGAAATAACCAAACAGAAACAGGATCGGTTTTACTAATATTCTTGATAAAATCAAAGATATCACCGTCATAAAATTTAACCGTTCTATCTCGTGGAAATATTGTTACTGCAGCAGTCCATGCGTGCGCGTTATGATCAATAATATCTATCGGAGTTCCATTTTTTATATATTTCGGTTTGTACAAAATCTCTCCGGTTAATGTTTTTACTGCTATTGGAAATCTTAATTTCTTCTCTAGCTCAGCAACATCGCTGATAGACGCTCCGGTATCTTTAACCGACTCTGCCCATGCATTTATTTTTTTAAGTCTTAAATCAGTTAAACCATTACCACGTATCGCGTTTGTAAAGTGTTCTCTAACTCGCTCAGCTACGCAATTTATTCTCGTTGATGCTGTCAACGGTGATGACAATGTCATCGGTTTGAGATCCCTAACATCAGGTTTATTATTCAGCGGAAATATTCCATAGACAACCGCAGTTACAGGGTACGATCGCTCATAATACGGTTTATCTATACCAGTTAGTATTCCTGGTTTAGATTTATTACTCAAGAAGATATTATTTCCTGACTGCACGCGGACGGGATCGCGCTTGTCACGAATAATCCAAATATCTTCTTCCGTATTTACAATAAATTTTATTAAAATAAAATATTTTTGATTATCAAGGTGGTTAATGATTACTCTTCCTCGTTTGTCATTCATCGTATTAGAAACATTTCCAACTCTGAATGTTGACCATGCATGAACTGCACCATCGTCACGAAATTCCTTCTTGGCCTCACGGATACGTTTAATTATATCTTTATTAGTTAAAGCTAGATCTTGCATCGAAATACTAAATTTATACTCGGGTAGTCTGTCAAGATCGAATCTGGTTGCGTAGGGTTCAATCACGGATAATTCTTCCATATTATAATTAAGGCAAATATATATTTAATTGAATATTAATCTTTTGTATATGATTCAACCAAATCAATGCCACTGGTTAAAAATCGGTTATACGTCTCCGTGTAACAGATCATGCGTGAATGAATGCTGTGGTGATCATATGCAATGCGTCAGAAATGGGAGTTTAGGACCAAAACCGTGTATTGTGTGTAGTGCTGGAGTGCGAGGAAAAACTCAACTGTGTGCGCAATGCGGTGGTAAAAAGTACAGAGAGCTGAAACGATATTACGATAAAAAATATAACACTGACTCTCCTATAAAAACCGAAGAAGATTATCTGGCTAGATTTTCAAAAAACAATGATTTAGACAAATAAATATTATATATATAAATGGAACAAAATGAGTTTGTGAAACATCCAATCCTTACCAATTATGAAGCATCTCGAGAAGGTGTGATTAGAAACTGCAGATTGAAAAAACCAGTCGGTAGTATTACCAAAACTGGTTATCTTGCGTTTAATACCAAAGGAAATAAAAATTATCGATCACATAGATTTGTGATCGAGTGTTATTTTGGACTGATCAAAGATGGGTATGTGGTGGATCACATCAACGGCAATAAACTTGACAACTCACTTGGAAATCTACGTATTATGACGCAAAGTGAAAACTGTAAGTTTGGAAATACTGGCGGCGCACGATTTGCAAGATCTGTTAAATCAGTGAATGCAGAATCTGGAGAAGAAATTGTGTTCAAGTCAATTAATTCTGCTGCCAAATATTTTGACATAGTACCACAATCGGTACAACACGTGGCAGAAAATATACAAAAATCTGCCTTTTCCAAAAGATTTTTGCAAAAAATTAGGTTTCAATACATTTAGTCTACCGTATTTTTAATGTTACCAAATGATTAAGCGCTCCGTCAAGCATAATGATAAATATCGTAGTTATCCGTTTATACTAGATACGAGTTAATGTCAAAAGCTATCCTGATTGTCAATACTTTTTATTGTAAAAACATTTCAGTGAATTTGGATCTCAAGTACTGCAAATAAAAATAATTTTATTCATTTCGTTGATTTTGTTCTGAAAACCGCGTTTTTTGTTCGAAAATCTCCTTTTTGTATGAAAAATGACCAAAAATCAGTGAAAATCAGTCAGATTTTGACAAATTCTGAGGGTGAAACCCCCAGGAAGGTTAACGGGAATTAACATTAGGTTTTAAATTTATCGATGAAAAACTGGTTTTTTCCAGTTCTTTTGCTCGTATTATATAGTTTTTTGCTAGCGAATTACGATAAAAATCCGGAAAAAACCAGTTTTTGATCGATAAATCAAAAACCTAATGTTAATTCCCGTTAACCTTCCTGGGGTTTTGACCCAACGAAAACTAGCAAACTCAACGAAAAACTTTGCACAACGGGCAATATTGTACTTGATACCTACTGAAACATAATGATTGGGATATAATATATCCACGTGTGTAGGTTGCATTATACTAAGCAGAATGTTAGTTTTCCCAAGGATTTTGTTTAGCTATTATCACAGTCAATGGTCCATCATTATCGCTGTCATTTTCACTCGTATTTTCACTCGTATTTTCACAATGCTCTCTTAATTGTCTTATACGAAAGTTCATGATCTTTTTCTGTTCGTATCCATGAGATAATTCTAACTTGATTTTGTCAATAGCGTTTGAGAGAGGCACAAACAATTTTACCTGATCATCAGTGACGGTTGCCAGTGATTTTAACATTCCTTGCTGGATAACTTTCATAAACCTGTAATCAGCGGATAGCGTGAATCTGTTCTCGTTCTTTCGTTGTTGTAATGAGTCAAAATCACATAGAATCTTTTCAGCATTAAGATTGTCAGATACATTGATACCGTTATGTTGTAATTTTTTAATCGCAGAAACAATGACATTGATATTTTCAAAATTCATTATATAATAAGTGTATATTTAATATAAGAATAAACAAAAATATACAGCGCGGGGTGACATTCGGTCTACCATTCCATAGTTGTATCAGATAAACCTAATGAGGTTCCGAATCTTTGTTTAGACATTTACCCCCAAGAGAACCCCTAAATATCCGTAACCGAAACTTTAGAGGCTCAGAGGGTTGTCTGTACGTGTTATTTGTTTATCCCCGAAAGAATTCCTAAATATCCGTAACCGAAACTCTAGGAACTCAGAGGGTTGTTTATACACGTGTAGGTCTTATTTTAGTGACCAATCAGATTCTGTTTATTGCCTTACAAGAATTCCTATATATCCGT